>JASVER010000009.1:14375700-14543133 GCA_030449065.1 Oceanodroma leucorhoa
CTTCCCTTCCCTTCCCTTCCCTTCCCTTCCCTTCCCTTCCCTTCCCTTCCCTTCCCTTCCCTTCTCCAACTACCTGGAAAAATCTCCAACTATTTCTTGAAATCTTGCTAAATTTTCAGGATAGCAATTAATCAGGTTGAGGCAGCCTGTGAGCAAATCGCACGAGCCAGGCAGGAATACGCAATCATTTGGTGTTGCAAAAGCAACTGCACAAACACACAGACTAGCAATCAGCTAAACCGCTCAGATGACTGGCCCCTAAGCTGAACATTTTATGTGTCCCCTTCTCTATCTAGAGCTCCTCCAAAGACTGAAATTGTTTGGACACAGGTTCAACTTTTGCTGTCAGAAATTCTTCGTAGATTGTGAACATCAGAATGATGTTCATAGGCTGGTTTTCTGAAAGTGAACCAGTCAGACCTTTATCAAGCAAGGCAATTAAGTACATGCTTAATATAAGCTGATGAGTACTTTTAATGATTAAACTCAAGTTTATTATTAAAACAAGATTCTGATAGTGATTTATTATTTTCCAGTGATAGTTTTCTAAGAAACAACCTCTGCTATAAGATTGCCTTTTCCTCTTTCCTACCAAATACTTCAGGTATTTTCTGTTTCTCTTTCTGTGCTTTCAGTTCATCCATGTAGAGTAGCATTTTTGGCACATCAAGCACATTAGATAATTATATGTCAGTTGAGAAACTCTCAGCTTCTTGTCACTGGTCTATAAAGCTCTCTGTAATGTTGTAATACAGTATCACTGATATCTCAATGAGATAACATGTTAAGTGTCTACTGGCTATATAATTTGAACCAAAAAGTTAACAAAGAGAACTGATCTTTCGGTAAACATATAGTATATTTTTGTCATCTCTTCCTGATAGTGGTTTTGATAAGCAGATTTAGATGCGGTGTTATCCTCTGATTGCTTTGCAACGTACTTGCAAGACAGGCAACTCCTTCATAATTCCTCAGACAGATGGTTGAGAGGAATTTCCCAAGTACCCGCAGATCAAAGATTGTTCCCCGTAAATGGTGATGGTTACTGATATTACAAATCCACCCAGACATTTTATTCTTCCTCATTCTAAAACCCTTTCACTTCTCTCTGCCCAATGTGGATTCCCATTAGGTGGGAAGAACAATTTTAAGCAATCAAGAGTCAGTGTGATAACCTTAGATTGCTCATTAAGGACCAGATTGTGAATGAGGGGTAGATGACAGAGGTCTATGAAATCACAGAGGCATGGAAATTAAAAGCAATTGTTCTCTGTCTCTTCCAAAACAAGAGTAAGGGGACATCAAATGAAACATGGAGGAGACGGGTTCAAAACAAACAAAGGGAAATGATTCTTCATACAATGTATAATTAAGCCGTGGAACTCCTTGCCGCAGGATGTTGTGGATGCTGTAAATTTACATGGGTTCAAAAAGGACTGGACAAGTTCATGAAAGAAAAATTCTTCAAGAGCTATTAAATACAAAGACATTACCTCTGGCTCCGGAAGAAGCTGAAATGCAAATCTCAAGATGTTGGGAGAGTGCTCTGAGGAAGTCTCACTTTGCTATTTTACTTTTCCCCAAGCATGTATTCATTGTTGGTCCCTGTCAGGAACAGGTAGACGTGTTAGATGGATGCTTGTATAGCTGCTATAACCCTTTTCATGTCCTTATTTCACACAACTGTCTTATTTAGGGAGCAGATCAAGTGATGGCCACTGGTAGACATACCATTCACTTCTTAATGTTCTTTCTCCAATTTAGAGCAGTAATCTGAAAATGGGTGTATTACTAAATACTTTTATTTTGAGGAAGTTTAGCTTCCCAGTTTTCTGCCTGGAAGGTACAGAAAATTGAAGCTTGCTGGCTGCCTCTGAGAGAGGAGGGTGCAGTGGCCCCTCAGAGGCATCTCTCCTCCTTGTGTTCTAGTTGGTGATAGGGGTAGGCATGTGTAAAGAAGTGGGGTGCCTCTCTCAGCTCTTTACCTCTCTGGTCAAATGGGCTGTCCAAATAACCACTGCAGTACTAAATATTTAGTGATTCAGAAGAAGAAACACACATCATTTGGGACGCTTGGCTACGTGAAAACTGGCTGGGAAATCCCCCAAGTTTTTTACTCTTGTTACTTCTGGCACTTGGCAAGCCTACCAGTGCCTCCCCAACTAGAAGTTTGCCTAGTAATGAGGAAAAGTGAAGAAAAGTCAGGGAAAAGTGCCTCCATCCTGCAAAGCACTGCCTGGTGCTCTACCTGATAGCCCCTCTGTTTGAACAAGCCTGGAAGGAAAAATATCCCCCCCTCACTTCTACCAATTCCTAGCGGCTGGGTTTGAGGAGAGTTAATGCAATGAACAAGTCCTGTCCTGCACGGGAGTACTCCTGCATCTGTAGAGGCTAAAAGCCTTGTTAGCCAACCCCTTGGTCCCGCAGGCTTACCCATTTTTGTGGGCTAAATTAACACTTTGGTGGTGGGGAGTCAGAGAGCTACTGCAAAATTAAGTCTGGCTGAGTGATGTACACCCCTGTCCCGTGGGATCTAACAGCTGAAGAGGAAGCTTAGCTTCAGGCCCATTGCAGGTATCCCAAATTGGTCACCCGAAAAGTGTGGAGGCACTCAAAAATGAAAATCTCCACTGCAGGATTTAACCTGGGGTTTCAAAAGCCATTCCCCTCCCTTCCCAGCACCCCTAAAAAGCCTTTTGGGCAAGGAAGGCAACTCTTCAGGCTCCACAGGTATTATTATTTGGAGGCCTGTTTTGTATTCAGAGGCAAAGCTGCTCCTTGGGTTCACCTAGGTATTTTAGTGCATGCATGCCTGGGTGTATATTGAATGTGCCTAATAGCTGCTGTAGGTGGAGAGGGAGGAAGCTGTACTCCAAATGATGGGAACTCCTGCAGGGAGTTGTCTTGCCACTGGCATGCTGTCAGCATGCCAATAAATAAGAAAGTTTATATGATCAGAGGCAGCTATCTAAACAAAATAGGGTGAAAACTCCCAGTCTGCGTGGCAATCAGGCATAGGAAACTCAGTGGCCATCCAGCTTCTTCTCATGGTTCAGGTCTAGTATTCTGTGAAATGTGAAACAGCCAGAAAATATCCCTGTGCCCAAAAAAATGCCCTGTGGCTGTTGTCCTTTCTGTCATGCCATTCCTACTGCCAAACACCACTCAGGATTGTTAGTGGGAAACATGAAATAAGAGATGATTCAAAGGCATCACAAGTTCTTTGCGTGTAGGTTTGCAAGCACTGAAATTAGCCACTGGGCAACACTATCCCAATTCTGGAACAGAGAGTGTTGCTTCTTACAGTGTTGTAAATCACTGACAAATTCATTGATGCTCTAGTGCTCTAGGCACAAACCTAGATCTCAATGTCTGTGAGGAAATCAGCATCTAGAGGCAGGAAGATATAGAAATCATTCAGTTATCTTCTCAGCAAAACCTGCTCTGGGCAGGTAATCTCAATAGTCGACTGATTAAATGTACAGCTGGTCTAGGAATGACCCCAGTTCAAAACCCCAGTATTCCTAATGGGCAGTGATGGAGCTGAACCTAAGTTTTTCAGCTCTTGAGAAAATAGTAAAGCTAGAAATGCAGAGATTACTGTGGTCATCACTATCTTCTGTGTTCCACCTTTGGCTAAAATGTCCAAACAAGACAGAATCGCTCTGTATTTTAACTTTTAATCAATTCAAGTGGGAGACACAGATCTCTCCCAGTAAGACTGGGAAGATCTGAAAAAGAGTCTCCAAGATACCAAGTGAGTGTTTCAACTGGCTGTTGGAGACGTAGTTCAGGGACTGACAAGTACGCTGTGAAACTTGAATGAAAGACAGTATCTGCCTCCAGTCTGGAGTTGGGCACCTGGCTTCCTCAGAAGAAAAGAGCACAAAGCCTCACACCTATCCTTGCTTTTTCTGCTATCAAACTGGGCTTTTACCTTGTGCTGCCACATGCCAAACCCTTTCAGAAGTGCTTGGTGCCCCACGTACTGCATAAGAAGCTTACTTGCCTAAATTGGGCAACTCAATATCAAGAAAGCTCCTAAGAATTAGAAGCTACTAAATTCAGTGCTGTGATATGCAAGTCCTTTGGTAGATGTGGATCTTTGATACCACACCAGTGACAGAAGAGCTAGAATAGATTAGAATAGAAAATAAAAGAATAGAATAGGAGCTTTAATCCTTATTCATTCGTATCCAGTATCTTTAATATCTGCAGACTCTCTGAATCAGGTTAGTTTATTTAACACAACTCAGATACATTTGATCTGCTAAAGCTGGCAACCTTCTCGTTCCTCAGGCATGCTATTTATTATCTTTTACAGACGAGATCTCTGCCGTCGGTCTGACTCTGTCCCTCCCTCTCCCCAGCTGTCATTCAGCTCTTCCCAGGGAATAGTTGAATCAAATGTGTTCAAACTTCCCTCCTCTTAAGCGTATTAAATATGCCCAATCAAGTACCATAAACACAGTCATAAGACTTCTGTGTTCAACTACTAACCCTCAAAGCTGTGTGCCAATGACAGATGCTCTGTAAATAAACCAGGCTTCCCCTGGTCAACTGGTGGTATTCGCAGACTCATCAAGAAGAGATTTATATTCAGCAATGATTTTGCAAAAACACACACCAAACAAAAAGCCCAGCAACAAACCCTACCAAGAGTATCTTCAGCTTCACCAGATTTCAACAAAAACTGTTAAAGCTCCTCAGTGATTTATGGAGGTGGGAAAAATAGCTTGCTTTGTATATTTAAAGACAACTTCTCTTGGACATTCTGGATGTGTATAACCACAATCACCTTACGTTTAGAAATATAACTATAGATTAGTGACATATAGAGGAGGGCTACTTGGATGATCAGAAAGACAGAGAGTCTACTTCAAAACAGGAGACAAAAGGGTGGTCTATGGGACAAAGGAGAGAGTGTCCACATCCAGTTGACCTAGCTCTGCTGAGAACCAGAATAGAGCTGACATTAATGTGGTCATAGCGTTTGCAAGACCCCAGATCATACCGCTGCAGTCCAACACAATATCCTACACAGGCATATCAGTTATTTTTCAGGTGTCTTTAGTGCTACATCACTATAACATGTCTGAACATAACTTGTTAACTTAAAAAAGATGCTCATCAACAAAGGATTATAGGGGTTAGAAGTGCACTGTATAAATACATTGAGAGATAAACAAAAGAAAGAAAAGCTCACTGAGTTAATGGCCAACGCTGTCACCAGAACCAATGGGATTTAATGGCTGTGACTACAATTAAATCAAGATCTGTAAAACTTTAGTCATGTAGGGGGAACAAAATAACCAGCACGAGTTTTGAGATGATCAGCTGGTGAAAGGTGTCAGTATTATGACTGCCTGTGATGTTTTGTGAGCTAGAAAGTGCTGCAACAGACACAGATGTATTGCATGTCCTATTCGTTCTATAATGATAAACACCACCAGAATGGCGTGCTTAGATCACTGCATCATTTCAGAACAGAGGTTATATGGAGGAACTTCTTTTCCATACCGAGAGATGTCAGGAATTTTTTTAACATAAACTATCAATTTCTAGGATTTATATTACCTGATTGGGAGATAACTCCAACATTCCTGTAATCTTTTTATTTCTCCCAGAATAACTAGCAAATGCTCTTCAATGCTATGCTGTGAGGCTAACTAGAATTTTCTTGTTTCATAGAATACATATTTGTGGAGAGGACAATGACCATTGTGAAGACTGAGTCAAAGAACGTAGACACTTTCCTTGCTAGTGTTTTGCTCTCAGACCCACATCCAGTATCTCACAACAGTCTCAGCAAGATCTCCAGGGATTTGTTTTCCTCAGTAACATCCCAGTTATTGGCTGCTGGGTCTGCCTAACCTGAAGATAAGTATTCCCACAGAGAAGTTCCATCCATATGACCATGACCTGCTTGTATCTGTCCACAGCCACATCTTTCTGAGGGCACAGCTCAAGGGCTTTCATGCTTAGACTCTCTCGGACTCTGTGTCTCTCTGGTGAGCTAGTGGTAGGAAAGTTTGCCTGCACCGCAAGAAAGAAGCTGTTAAAAGGACACTATACAGGGACTATCTGTATTGGAGGAACTTTTTGCTCACGCATGCCCCAAAGGACAGGTTTCACCTCTAAGCAAAGTGGAATCGGGCTGTAACCCAGCTTCTGCCCAGCTGAATAAATGAGCTCAGGCGTAAATGATCTCCCAGTATAGGAGAGGGTTTTTTTTTTCCCTGCATGGATGATCAAACATTTCGGATTACAGTTTGGGTAGCTTGTTTATATAAAGAAGACAAATCCCAAACTACTAGCAAAAATATTCTACCCCAAGAAACTCGAACATGTAACTTTTAACTCAGAAGCTGACTCCAGCTTTTATTTCTTAAAGGTTATTTTTACTGCTAAGTCTCAGATGTTCAGGTTTGCTGAGAAGAGTAGAAGTTTACTTCCTGCAGCAGTGAAAGGGCAGAAATGAGTTTGAGACATGGTGAAGTTTTTCATTAACAGAATAAAGTTTAGTACTGCAGAAATTTAAATACTGCTAAAAATCCACTAGAATGCTTTTTTGCTGACTTTTAAAATTATTGTTTACAACACTACAAGAGATTATTTTGTCATGAAAGACTGTGCTTAGGGKTTTTTTTTCCTCCCTAATCGTTGAATCTGGGGTACATCTTAGTGTGAATGTCTGAGAGCCAGGAAGTAATACTGATTAGAAATGCATTATTATATATTCATTATTCCCCAGAAAAAAAATGCATATAAAGCAAGAAGCATAAATAATGAGAACAACTAGCTTTCAAAAAATTATTTTGATCTTAAACAAAAATCTAACATGACATCAATAAAAGAGACCCACTTTTTCAGCCACCCCCTTTTTAAAATTCTCAGTAGTCACAAAAAGAGATTTTTTAACTGTCTGTATTTTAACCTGCCTCTTTAAGTGTGTACACAGTGTACACATTCTTTTTTTCCCCTTAATGTTCAAAATTAAGCCCCTCTGTATGCCTTCCATGCTGAAGTTTATAACCTCAGCCTACACAAGTCCAGTGCAGAAAGATCTACAGCCTCCAGGCAGAGCGAGGAAGCTCTTTAAAGATGAATCATTTTCATAAATGAGTGCAGAGGGAGGTCAAGCCAGGGGACACAGAAGGTTACATGTGTGGCTGAGATAAGGCCTCATTCATCCACTTCTTACTGTCAGGTCTTGATGGGTGAACATTGCCTTGAGCTCCCATAAAACATGTTGTTTGCAGAAAACTTGCAGGTGGTTCATAAAAAAGTCCAAACTGTTACCAAGAAATTTATCTCTCAACTGCTGGATCTGCTTATAATAGAAGTGAAGGATCTCATAGAGAAATTAAGTATCAGAGACTGACTTATATTGGCTTGCCAGACTGAAAAACCCAACCTGCTTTCCAAATGCTGCACTAAAAATGTCAAAGCAATTGTATTGATGACATCTTGACAAGATACTGTACAAGACTGTTAAAAATGCAACAACAACAAAAGAATGTTGCCTGTTTATGGAAAACTTGTCCCTGGGGAAGGGATGTGGGCATTTAAGAGACTTTTATGGAGGAAATTCAATCGGTTCTTGCTGCAACATTTGTTTTTAGAGAGTGTCAATCTTTTATTACAGTGGTACCCATTTGAAAGCCAGTTTTTAAAAGGGCGTCATTGTTTCTCCCCGTGTTTCAAAGCAGATATTCAGATAAAGCTGTGTTGTGTTGGAGAGGAGAAGAGGTGAAGGTTACGTTGAATGCAGGAGGCATCATATGGTGGACAGTGTGATGTTGTTGCAAATATTTAACCACTGAGGGCCAGATTTGAGACCTGTTCAAGTCAAAGAAGTCTCTTCATTGACTTGACTAGACTTTTAGCTCCAAGGAACTGTGCAGAGGCCACCGGCTGGCTTCACATGAGCTACTCTAGAGCCATCAAATAGTAGCAGCTTTCAACAGGTACCAGCCTGAAAAGTGTTCACAGTCATAACCAAAAATCAAAAGGCACCATGTCTATTACGTTACAGTCCCTCATACTCCCCTGTCTCCTCTACACAAAAATACAAAGTTTTCTGCGGTCTCCTCAACTTGCTCTCTCATGCTTTCGTATTCATAGATTTTTACAGCCTGAAGGAGCCATTATGATAATCTGGTGTGACCTTCTGAAATCAAGGTATCAATGGGATTGCACCAACATTATGGAGAACAGTATTTGGCCTCTAGACATCCTGCCATATAGAGACAACACAGAATGAATTAAAATGGGATAGGGCATTCAGTATGAATTATTTGCTTTGGGGGTTATACATCCAACATTCAAACACATTTGGGTTTTTTACTGTAGTCAAAAGAAGAAAAATAGTTTCTTCAGAAGGATCTCTGCATAAGCTGTGTGTGCTCATCTCAGTTGCGTTTGCTACAGTTCTTGGCTAGAACATGACAGGAACCTAAAGTTTTAGTGAACATTTTCTTAAAGGTTTTGATCAAAAAATTAGTTTTGCACTATACACTCTCTTGGTCACTTCTTTCTCACCACCTTCTCTTGCAACTTCTCTTCCTCCCGTTAGCTATGTGCAATGCCCATGGGGTGTCACTATGTAATAGTAACAGCCCAACCACCTGCAATGTGTCATTGGTAGCATGGAGCGTGCAGCACAGGTCTGGCACCCCTTCCTCAAGGAGTTGCTCCAGCTGCTCATGCACCACTCAGGGCTTCCCCATGGATGTCTGTAAAAACATCTCCACGACAAGGATCAGCACTTGGGTGTTGGGCTGTAATATCCCCATACTGGCCATTCCCAGGGACTACTGTGGTCTCATCTAACTCAGATCCCTTTAAAAAGACAACCTCAAAGTACTTTATCACATCACAGAGACTCTGAAATTCGACTGGGGCAAGGTCATTTCCAGGAAATGGTTGTAGTGACAGTAAAACAAAGCCTCGTGCCATCAAAAACCTGAGAATCCCAAGGCATATAGGAAGCTTTGGTCCATCAGGACCATCTTTCACCCCCAGGCCAACATATATAGTTTTAACAGGGGGACATCCACTTCTACAAGCTAAAGCAGCTTTCACTCTCAGAAAGTGTCAATGACAATTACAGGCCTCTAAATACAAGGTAACTGCTTCTTAATTAAGGGAAATTTAATGAGAATCATTGGTAAACAAATATCAGGTGATTATAGAATGACATCTCCCCACAGACTACTGAGTAATTGCACTTCTCTGACCCAAAAGGAATTTCCATGCAACTTGCAGCAAGGCTTAGAAACCAGAGATAATTAGGTCTTTACTCTCTGCAGCTTTTTAGGGTTGTTTGTTTTTTTGGGTTTTTTTTTTTCACTTCCAAGCATACAGAAATTATCAGAGGCTGGATCACCCCTCACATATTAAATCCCACTTAGAGAGATGATAACTTCTCTGGTTCCCCTCAGCTGCTCAGCTTCCTTCAGCTGCTGCCAAGATTTCGTTATCTACAGCTTCGAAACTCCAACAGGAGTGAGGAGAACTCTCATCATCTGTCCACAGATACTCCCCTGCAAGAACTGCCCTTCGTAAGCTCTGAAAGGAGGACTGTACTATAAATACCATTTCCCATCCTAAATCCACCATACAGGAAGTAAAGTTTTGCTAAAAATTTATTCTCTATACATAGCTAGAGTAAAACAACTGGGGCCCATGTTATTGACTTATATCAGCCCTCCTGATGCAGCAGGGTTGGTTAGTATTCTTTTGATTATACAGCTTTCTATCAGAAAAAGCTGATTTATCAAAATCAAGATGTTTCTTGGGAGTCAGTTGACTGTGATAATGTTCTTGTTGGCAATTTTTCAAAAAAAATCCAAGATGAAATGGAATRTTTAGTTTGATCTTTTCTCTTTGCTTTGTTTGGACTTTTTAGTTTTATTTTATTTTGTTTTCCTTGTTTTGACCTTTAATATTAAAGTTTTGCAAATGTTCTTCATTAATTAGAGTGGCGGTACACAATAGTACAAGATGTTTTATGTACTCTGTGATTTCTATGACAATTGTGCAGGCATTCTCAAGATAAAGCACTTCACAGCATGATGGGAGAGTAAAGTGGAAAGGACTTCAAGATGACTTTCAACCTGACCATGTGCTCTGATATAACATCAAATATTTCTACATCATCCCTGACAGACATCTGTCTAASCTGCTCTAAAAAACCTCCAGTGATAGTGATTCTGCAGCCCTTCAAGGTTGTGTTGTTCCTGTCCGCAAAGTTAGAAGGACTTTGTGATAACTAACCTAAAACTCCTCCTGTTGCAGATTAAACCCATTTCTTCTTGCCCTACCAGCAGTGGACACAGAAAACAATTGATCACTGTCCTCTTTTAAAAAAACTATTATATGTTTAAAGACTCTTATCATGTGTCCCTTCCTTCGCTGCCTTTCTAGACTAAACAAACTCAATTCCTTCAACTTTTCATTATAGGTCATGTTTTCTTAAACCTCTTCTCCTTCGTGTTACTCTCCTCTGGATTCTTTCCAAATGGTTTATTACTTTTTTTAAAGTGTGGTGGTCAGGACTACATACCTCAGGCCAGCTGAGTCCCCACCTGTGCCAAGTAGTTCAGGCTAATGACCTCCCTTTTGATAAGTGTGTTTCTGTGTTTCTGTCTTAAAACAGCTTGGACTTTCCATTCCATGAAATATCGCAACTTCTAATTACTAAAACAAATTTTGAAATGCTGGAATTCCCCACACAATGGGAGTAATTTCTTCTGTCTGGCTCTGCTACATAAGAAAAAGATGCTCCTGAAATTTGAATACATAGTACTTAAGAGTACTGGAATCCACACAGTTGAAATATTTATCTTTCATATGCAGGGCTTTTTACCTGTAGACTTCTGATTGTTTTAAAAAGGATGTCTCTATCCACAGTTTACTGATGCAGACAGCCAAGGAGGGAAAATGACARCCCCTCAAGATGGGTATGATCCAGTGTGAACGTCATGGCTGCAAAGATGAGTTTCTGCATTGTGTTATATGAAGTGGAAGAGRGGCCCCACCCTTTGCATGGGGTCAGACCGAAAAAGGACCCATCCATTCATCAGTTCACATCATGGGGCATCCTCTTCCCTCAGGCACCCTGTCATGAAGATGACATGCACAGTCTGAGGAGTGAAGCAAACAGCTGCTGAAACCAAATTTGGGAATCCCTAGTGACCCACCCAGCTTAAAATGCACATGTGCATATGCATTATACTCTATACATTGACTTAGCAGAGGGACTCTAATGTCCAACATTTTTTTCTGCTATCAGAGGTGACTAATAAGCCAAAGAAGCAGCTTCTGTCCAAAAGACGCTGTTCAAATTAAAACCCATTACCCATGCAAAACTAGTCTTCCCTTGGCTTTGACCTCAGGTGAGACATATGTGCTCACTCATTACCCTGAGATTTTGGACATTTGGTTCCTGTCCCCAGCTCTGCTTTAAGGGATGACTGTTGGGGGATCCTGGATAAATCACTTCGCTCTGCCTCAGCGCCCCATCTGCCAAATTTAGTTACTGTCTTTTTCTTCCAGGTAGTTCTTCAGACTGCCTCACAGAAGTCTCTAAAGAGGAGGTAGATGCTCTTATTGTTATTTAGAAGGGGAAAAGGGAAAAACAGCACTGTAAAAGAGTGACAGTAGACTTACTTTTGTGGAGAATAGTGTCTCCCTTGATGAAATGAAATCAAATGTGTCTGAGACAGAATGGAAAAATATGAAACGTGACATTCAGGAATGTCCYTTGCTCTCCTAAAATTTTGCAGTAAATGAGACCCTGACATGAGTATTTAAACATAATAAAAATATCTGTCTAACTGGAGGGAATCCAGAATTTTGTGAAATACTTTTATTAATATCATTTCCTCTGCAATAGCCACAGGACTTGCTTCTCCATTAACACTTTGTGCTCAGAAACCTCTAGTGCCAGTGCCTGCTGGGCTATGTGTTTGGTATCTCCATAGAAGACATTAGGGTTTTCCCAGTATGTGCTAGTTAAGGAACTTGGTCTTTGCTGGAAATGTCCTTTGATGATGCCTTGAGGAAGACAGTGATACTTTAGAATTAAAAGATCCAAAGAAAACTCTTGGATTGGTTAAAATGGGGGGAAAAAAAAACCAACAAAATGAAACAAACAAACAAACAAACAAAACCCCAATAACTTGTTGTATTAGGAAAAAGTTACACAGGCTGTGAAGCAGAGACCTCATGGTCAACCCATGACCCATAAGCCTACTGCTGCCTCAGAGTGGTGTTAAGCTCAAATAAAGCACTCAGCAACTTGAGTCCAACATTTCTTTATAAATTTTCTCTTCTTCACTGAGGTTCACTGGGGGCTTCCCTTGACTTCAAAAGGTATTTCTTCAAGATTATAAGAGAGGAGCCAAGAGCCTGGTTGCCTAATGTAACAATATGGGATTTCAGACTTAAGCAGGCAYCCATGTTGTTTTCACCTGGGCTTCAGTGCACTGTCTAGGCTGGCAGAAAGGACCCATAAGGCTGGTAGAAGGTCAYTAGATGCAGGCTATGAGCTCAGTCCCCATGCCATGGGTACTGCCTTGCCCATGGGACCATCCAAGTCTGGAGCTGAACCAGGCAAAGGGCAAAGGGTGTGTGCTATATTGTGGCATTTCTAGATTCACGCAACACATGAAAGACTTGTCTCTCAACACATGAACGGAGGCTTTGAGCACAGTTTGAATCAGATTCTGACTTCTGTTTAACCCTGTCAAAAATAATTGTACACAAAACTGGGCCTGAATTCTGTTTATATTGGGTCTTGCATTTTAGGGTATTATTGTCTCCATCACTCACTCAGCAGTGACCAAAATGCATCTGTCCCTTCAGAGTAGATTAATTAAAACTGAAGGGCCTTCTGGAAAAAGAGGCCAAGGAAGATTTCATCACACATCTTAAAGGTATTTTAACATGGTGCATTTAAAACCCAGTGAGGTCCAATTCCACACTTGCRAAGAAACAGACTTTTTCCTTGACTCCAAGGGACAAAGGGTTAGACCTACCATATCCTTCATCTATCATTGTGACCAGGCCACCAGAGGTCCTTGATGTCCCTCCACTGAACAGGGTTCCCCCTTTCTTTTAAAGGCACCTTGCAACTCTCACCTCAGTGCTTGGTCCCTTCTTCTCCCTCTGTTTTGCACTTGATCTTATCTTCTGAAACAGTCAATCCCCTTTGTCTCCTTTTGTGTCTTTGTTTTGATACTTACAGAGTCTAGTGATATATATCATCACTATACCTCTGTGAGGGTGCTAGTCTCTGTGGTGTCTTCCACCACCCACACAAGCTTGTGTGACCTTTTCGTGCTATTACGTGCCAAAAGTCCCTTCCTACTACACATGTTTTCAACTAGATTTCCACTGCTGCCTTCTGTCTCCTTTTATTGCTGTGCATGCTCAAGAATCACCTACAACAGAGCAYACAGGACCATTTCAACCATGTCATTCTAATAGATTTGCCTTAACCCTTTACATATCCTCTTCCCCCTACACCAAACTTTGCTCACATCTTTTTTTTTTTTTGAGGCAGGGGGGCTCATCTAATTGTGAAGAATGAAATAGGGTGGTGCAGGTAATTACTGCTCATTTCAGATTTTTTTTTCCCTGCCTGAATCACAAAGGAGTTACATCTGTTGTAAGTGCAGCTTCCACAAATGAGCCTTTAGCTCAGTGCTGAAAACTCATGTCTGGATTTGATTCACTACCAGCTCTACCGGTAGTGTTGCACAGAAATATTACCTGTTATCTGTATCAGCTACATCTATATCGTGATCTATTTCTCTGACCCTGAACACAAATGCTGCAGGACAGGTCCATAAAGCTGAATTACCTTCTCTMCACAAAAACCAGGGAGGTCTCCTTGCATGCTATGTGTTGGGAATATGCCCTGGCAGGGCATTGCTGGGGAAAGCTCTAGTTAGCATGGGCCAAAAGCTACCCARGAGTGTGCTAGCAAGTAAACAGTGCTCAGTCCTGTGCCTTGCTCCATTTAGTGTACTAGGAGAGGTTTAGGCTTTAAAAAAAAAAAAAAAATCTAACACATAGAGCCAAATTCTGCTTTTTTCCTGCATTGATGTACACCAATATCTTAATCTAAATGCATCAGACCATCTTGTAGTTACAGAAGCATAATTCAGGACTACGTTTGGATTTTTCTTCTCTGAACTTACCACCCATTTCTCATCTTTCTCAGGTCAAACTAGTGTTAGCTCCTGATTTCACCCCTTTCTCTGGATCATGGACCACTGCAACAAAATCATCCATTAACTTTAGCTCTCCAATCCATATTCAACAGCTTCCAAGAGTATTGTCAAAGGTGGAGGAGCAGTTCATATCAACAGGAATAGAATTTTACCACCCTTCACCTTCATGATACCTGACATCATGAATTTGCCATTGAGTTCAGTGAGAGCARTTTTAGAATAAAGTATTATTTTGGTATCAAGTAATATTAAGTAGTGGTAGGGAAATCTGAACAAAGGTGCATGAAAATAATTAAATAAAAAGCAGGAAGCCAGCACGTGGTTGACCAGCTAATTTTAAATAGAAAGTTTGGGGATTTTTCAGAGTACAGGAACTCCGCATTTTAGAGAAAAGCAGACTTCACAAGAGGCACATCTCTCCTGACTGCACGCAAGCAGAGAGGTTGCTGATATGGAAAATTACTTGGCCATTGGCCAACATATATTTAGGTTTGTGAAAAGGGAAAGAGAAAACTTTGGAAGAAAAATCTCAAGGTAATACATTGACTAGTTATTATCACAGGGGATAAAAAGAGACAGTAAATAAAAAGAGTTTAGAAAAAGGATATTAAATATACATTGGTTAAAGATGTATTCAGTGGTGGGGCATCACCTGTGATATATCTTTCTAAGGAATAACAAAACAGAATAAAAAGACTTGGGTGAACAGGGTAAAATGAAAGGAAGGAAGATRAAACATAAAAGATACCTAAATATCAAGTCACCCAGGTAGACAATAAATTATAAAAATATAATAATTAAATAATAAGTATAATATAATAAGTATTTAAGTAAATTATAAAGATATAACTTTTTTCAGAAGCTACCATCTCTGGCTTAAGTCCCTTCTTTCTGAAGTCATCTTACTATTGCTTTYGAAGCAAAAGCTGGCCAAATGGTGGACATTCTCTGAAAAAGATGTCCCACAGAAAATGTTATGTGTCATAGGACTGAGTTACAGCATCCCAAGCTAAACCCCATCCTACACCAGAATAAGGCTCTGGGTTTGCTATCACACTATTTCCTTCTGCCCTCTCCCGCTTCCATGTCATTACTTTGGGACTAGCTCATGGTGTTTAAAACAGATTTCTCAGCCACTAGCCATAGGGCCAGCTTCAATTCACGCAATCTAGGGGTTTGGCTCAGTCAGTTTCCCCACACCTTCGTTGCCACGCTGCTCCAAGTGACTGTGGTGGGAAACATCCAGCAGCCATGCTGCTCCCAAATTGCTCAGTGTCTGAATAGGAGAGGCATAACTTCCCTCAATTTGGCTCTCTTTGCTGCTGCTATAATTTCCTGCCCCTAGGAAAAGAGGCCATCAGTCCACAGTGGGTAGTGGACAAAAGGGATGAATTGAGGTGCTCAAGATAATGGTGATGAGGGCAGTCACTTTGGGCACTGAAATGTCTCTCCACTGCTCAGCCCATCCCTTTCATCACACAGGCAATATTTTTGGATGCAGATTAAACCGAGCCAACAGGATTTACAAAACGTGATATGACTGTCTCTGTGTTTTGCCTGCCAAATTCAGCACCCCTTCATGAGTWTGCACAAATGAGTCATGGTAGGGAAGGAATCAGACTGGACTGAACAGGCATGATGTGACCTATCTGTTACAGCAAAACTGCAACGTAGCTCCTGTTTCCTCCTTATYCTTCATTTTTGTCTGATTTTAAAGCAAGATGAAACAACAAATAAGATGGATTTTGCKTCTACCTGGGTGTCATTCAGTCATTCAGTTCCACATAATCTCCTTTTTTTCCCTGTGGGTGGAATACACCTGAAGACCTTTCCTCATGCACTTGATCACTTCTGTTGTACCTCACAGTTACTGACCAATGCTATTGCCATCTCTCTTCTCATTCTTAGATGTGCAACTCTTTCCTCCTGGGATTTCAAAACTCCCATGTATACAGCAGGCCTGATTCTGTATTGGCATACCTTTCACCACAGCATTTGACCTGGCACAGCCTTGCATAAACCTAATGTTGAACAACRTGACAGTCTGTAAAGGCTCTTGTGATACCACTGCGTGTAGGTAATCACACTGATGGACAAAAGCCCATCTGCTGTAAATCAGAGCTTTTCTATTGACTTCAGTGGAGCTATGCCAATTTATACCAGGTGAGAACTGCTTTTGCTATTATTAATGCATCCTTATCCTTTTGCCCATGTATTTTATGATACAAACAGAAGAAACCATGGAAAAGAAACTACCTCTTCAGTAATKTCTCATCGATCTCAACTGAACAAGTCACAGTATCAGAAAGGTAAGTAGGGTTGGAAGAGACCGTGTGTTTTTAAAATGTCAACAAACATCTGGTCCCCATTTGTGAGAATTACCGAATCTTCTTCAGTTCTTTAACCCTTTTGCCCACATTGTGTCTGTGCTTGCATAGTTTATGAGTTTTAYCTTCCGAATCCTTTCCATGAATGAAACTTGATATAGAAAATTAATCTTTTCTACAGCCCCTTCCAAGGATTAGGAGAAAGACTGATTCAAAGAGCTCCCACCTCATACTCCTCCCTGACACCCACATCAATCCAGTTCAGGGTTGTGTCAACATTTCTGACATAAATCTTTCAATTTCAAAGCCAGTATTCCCACCAGGCTGGGAATGTGGTAGGTAAGGTGTCAGCCTGGGAGTAGTTTTGTGTCTGACCCCAAATGCAAAGGGTATTCATGGTCATTCAAACTCCTAAAAGCATTTGGGGGTGGGGAGGATATGTAAGTTGTTCCAAAATTACCAAGTAAGAACTGATTTTTGAYAGAAGGATTCTTAAATTTGGGAGCTTTTCTCTGGTATTTCCAAGGGCTGATTTTCAGAAACTTCTGAGTATCGACTGACTGGATACCAGGCATTTTAGATGCCCCAATTTGGGTGCCCAAAGGCAAAAATGCCTGTATTTCACTCTAGACTTTTGATACAATTGTGCCTCTAGCATACAGAGACTCCTTTTTTTTTTTTCTTTTTCAATTACAGCTAAGGCGAGGCAGGGTGTTAGTCTAGATGTGAGGTCCGATTACATGAATGATTTCTRAGTGGGAAGATACTAAAACCCTCTCTTCCAATTTCTTAGATCAGCCACTGTACCTCTTCAGTAGGGCAGCTTGAACCAAGGTTACTCTCCACTCCCATTGAGAGAAAAYCCTGTTATTTGAACTTGCAAAGCTGAGAAGGGGTTGGCAAATCCTATGGTGCCAAAGTATCTCACCCAGCCGTTCAGTTGACCATGAAGGTACAGCCCTGGGAGGACTAGCCTCCTGTGAAGCCACTGCTATGGATATCCCCAGGTGTGCAGTACTGCCTAATTCACACTTCCCMCAAGTCAGCAGGGAGGGGAGATGCTGAAATCTCCCATAACGTGCCAGCAGCCGCTATTTCACCCTTGCAGATCCACTGTGTGCTGGTGGGACTGTGTGCATCAGCTGATAGTCCTTGCAGTGCTGGTGGAAAATCTCCTTTCCCCAAAAGGGAAGAAGAAAACAGAGGACCTGGAAAGCTGGTACTAGAGAAATGGAGATTAACCACAGAAATGCCTTAACAAATACGTTTTCAAGGTGTCTTAGGCTGAACCCTAATTTAAATCAAGTGTTTGAAACACAGGCTTCCCTATAGCCTCCCTAAAAGGAGGGTAATAAAGTTGGAACTGTAACCAGCATTTATATCAGACAGTGCTGAGCAACTGTGAAAAGTTCAAGGGCAGATATCCCAGTCCCTCCTGGCAGTGGGACTTCTGCTGTCCACCCAATTCTCCTGGTGTCAAGGCTGTGCTCAATGCTGCTGTATCAGAATATTTAGCTTTATGAAAAATTCTGTGATTTTTTCCTAAATTTGAGATCCCTSCACAAAAAAAGAACAAATCTTTTAATTTCCCCCAAAAGGACAATTTGGATGTTTTTCAACCACCTGTACCTCATTTGTTAACTGAAGAAAAGATTTMGCCTTGGAGGTATGGACCTGCATCCATTAGAGACAATGGGATCAAGAATGCCCTTTAAAGGTCTGATTTACAGATGGACAAAGTATCCAAATTACCACTGGTTAGAACTGGAATAAGAGCAGCTGCACTTCTATGAAATTCAGGCCTCAGATGACTATCAAATAATTAAGAACAGTTAGCAGCAGCCGCTAACATAAAACTTCATCAGAATTTCGCATGCTGGCACAGACAAGGGAGTCTTAAGCAATAACAGAAACTGAGTTATACAATTAAAGCATATAAGGATAAATTCTGTTCCTGATAAAATCTGTGGGAAAATTGCCATTGAATTCAATATGACCACCAAGAAGTGCCCATAATTATTAGCAATGCATGAAACACTTTGGACAGTTGGTAAGGCTGCATAAATGAATTGCTGTGCTTTAACAGGGAGGAAATGGACTTAGCATGATAACTTTGTTGGCTTTATTACAGGAATTGTCTATAGGACAGCAGTTCCATTTTACCATAAGTTTTGAGGTTTGAAATTTGTTTTCCCTCCACATTGGAGAGAAGAAAAAGAGGAAAATAAAAAACTTTTCAAATATTTTGTCAAATTAAATAACACCAGAATTTTAATTACACTTTCATACTACCCATGTAACAGAAACCTAAGGCTCTGCTTCTCCTTGAATACTMTCCCTGACCAGAGCCCTGAACCTCAAAAGTCTCTCCAAGAAAAGTGTCAACAAAATAGACACTTCTCTAAAAATGCTTCAGCTTTGATGCAATATGTATAACAAAATKTATTTAATTAACAGCTCTAACTAGAATGTAGTATGCAATTCCAGAGGTGAAAAGAAACTCTGCTGCATACCAAGAACCTTCCATCACAAGCTAAATTCTCCTGGGGTTTTTTGGGTTCCCTGTCTTTCTCAATTGTGGTTGGCAGTAGGCATGGACACTATCAGTGTCCTTGCAGAAACATAGCTTTTAGGCCAGTTACACACCGCTGCAGTTGAGGAAATTTAAAAATTAAAAACAAAAATCTCCCAAGAGATCCTTTTTTGTTCAGACTTTCCYAAACAAGTATTTTAGTGATGTTTCTTGAGCTTTTGACATTTATTAMATTTTGTACAGCTGAAAAGAAAATGGGAAACCTACAGTGTGATGATGTTTTGAGATTTCAGTCTCGTAGGCTCAGTTACCTACTCAGCCAGAAAATTTCACCGTGATCTGTTTCTGTGCTTGTTTCATCTCTTGTAAGTTRAAGAAAAACATAGTGTTAAAGGCTGAATGTATTAAACTGGAAGGTATTCAATTTTGGGGTAATAGGGACAAGGTACTAAAGACAGATACTTAGATAATCAAAGAATSACAGAGTAATTCAGATTGGAAGGACCTATTGTGAATAGCTCGTCCACCCCACGCATTAGACTATTCAGAGCCTTGTGCTGTCAATCCCTGAAACTAGCCTTTTTTAATATTATAATGATATTTACTGTTTTTTCTTAAGGATCCATTTTCCAAACTCAGGACAATTTTTTTTTTTTTTTTTGTACAAAGAGTTATTTTAGGCAAAATGTAGTGTCTAGTTGACCAAAATCATCAGCAAATTTGTGTCAAATACGWCAGTTAGGGGGGAAAAGAAAAGCTTTTAAGTCAAATTTTAATTTGCCTCAAAAATTTGGGAACAAAACCTTCCAGATTCCTGTTTTCAGATCATGTTTCATTTTCAAATTCAGCTGCATTAAGTATGTCAATAAAATAAAAATCAAAATAAAATATTTAATTTGTGGCCAAAGAAAATGTTTCTTTCTTCACAAGTTCATTTTCATTTTCATTTTGATACGGAAAGTCCAGCAAAGAAAAGCAAGGTTATTTCCAAGTAATTTCAGAATAGTGGTTTAGCCGCTGAAGCTGAATAAACCAAAGTCACCAAGCCACTGCTATCTATACAGCTGTTTTGRTTGATCTGTTTCTTTTTCTTTCCCTTTTAATAGCTTTTGAGAAAGKCTAGAAAGTGGAACTCAGGGTGGCAAAACCAAAATAAAAAAGGAATACCAAAAAGCCCAATATTTGGAATTTTTTCAGTATGTCTCCCTAGCAATTTTGACCTTTGTTTTTTTCTTAATGTTGTTGTTCTTTTAGCAAAAAAATGGGACTTCCATTCTCTGGACAAATGGAGCAGTAAGGTCGTCCTCTTCAGTTAGAGAAACCGTGTAACTCTTCTTGAATCAACCAGCATGCCCCAAGATTGACAGGGYGTCTTTGCAGGTCCTCTCCATCAAGTTGCACTTAGAGAAGAGAGAGCGTTATTTTCTCTTCAAGAAGCAGATGACTACGTCCACATCATCCAAAGGAGCTCACCACTGCCTCCCAGCTGAAGGTTACTATCTCGAATCTAGCGGCAAAGCTGAAGATATGCACCTTCCCTCCCTTCTTTCAGTCAAAATAAACCAAGTAGATCTACCGATATAAATAACGAGTGCCTGAGAGATACCACTTTGCCTGAAATGGTTGGAGCATGCATTCAAGGTTTCATATCTTATACCCAGAAAGGGGGAAGAAACTGGAGAGCCCAAAGTCTCACCTTGCTTCTTTTGAGGAACAAGCTCTTCTGCCAAAACTAGCCTGGAGCAATCCCTTTTCTCGAGGAGAACAAGGAATATGACTGTGATGAGTAAAGTCTTGCAATTCTGCAGACTTTCAAAAGGCTCTCGGAGATATGAGTACAAATCTGATGGAAAGCTAATGAAACTTTCACTCCTAAATCTCTTAGGTCCTTTTGAAACCTTACTCACTTATCTTCAAAGCACTGTTCAGGCATAAGCCTTGGCAATTTGCGTGGGTGATACTGTATAGGGATTAACAGCCATTTTATAGATGAGGAAACTGAGGTGAAGTGACGTGCCAAAGGCCACACAAGAAGTCGTGTCAAAGGATTCAGATGGAGGAGGATTAGCAAAGTGAGAGAGGGGTGTTTCATCACTTACTTAGAGAATTTTGGAGAGAAGAAAGAGTGTTCATCAGATTTGTAATTAAAATTCTGGGCTGTTCAGAAGCAAAATACTATCATCCTCTTAAAACTTCTAATTTCGAAAATCAAGTTTTTCTGTTCTTGGGTGGGTTTTTTCCTTCTCTTTCTGTCTTCTCTTTCCTGTTTCTGATGCTTTTTGTTTTCTATCTTTTTAAAAAAGGGRGTGGAGAAAGACAGATATAAGATAAAAATTAAAGATACAGATCCAAAAACTGAAAAGATGGGAAAATATTCTGTATCAGCGGACATTTTGCTGTGATTTAAGAAATRGAAAGGATAGCAAAAAAMTATGCTAAAGTGGCTAATMATAATGGGAAYATTGTGGCCCAATCATCTGAGAGTGTAAAAGACACAGAATTTACAGAAAGAGAAAATATCAACTGATATGATTGGGAAAAATAACACAAGTTCTGGCGCACTTAAATCTTTCARATCTGAAGCTGGCAGTAAACTTCAGTCTAACTAGAAGCCTTAAACATTTGCTGTGTGCATAACTTAATTATGTTAATCATCTAAACAACTGGAGAGAAAAAGGTGGCTCACAAGTGTGGAGCAGAAGCGGGCACCATCGGGGCAGAGGTGATAAGGTTTTACTCCCTCTTGGACACCAAGAAGCATGGGTAATTGCCTATGGAACTGTGAGGGATTATCTGGCAGTGTGAGGGAAATTACAATGTGAGAAATAGCAGTTACGTCTCTAAAACAGCAAGCTCAGGTTCCAATAGCCAGTGCAGCACAGAGCAGCTCAGCCTAATTATGAGCATTTACTTTGCTTCATACCCTGGTTTTTCAGCCCACACAGTGTTCCCTGAAACTACAATGATCCTAACAATGGTACWCTGGCAAATTAATTTAAAGGCAGCTCGGGGATACCTGCATGAGCTTCAGTGACTGCGGTATAAACATCCCCAACTGTGGGTCGAAGAATGGGAGCGAAGTATGGGTGACTCACCGGCTAAGACAGGAGTGTGCCAGGCAAAGTCTTTCCAGGAAAACGTGGAAGGAACTAACCTGTCTCCGAGACACGGGAACTAGTTGGGCTGGGGTTGGCTGGTAGGATGTTGTGGGGGAAGTAGCTGTTCAAAAGCTAAAAGCGCCGACCCTTCCATGCTGGTGAAAAACTTACGGCTTGGTTAAAAGCCAAGTATGTGACTGTGCTTGCCTGGTAAAAAGGGCATAAGCAGCAACAGAACTGTCCAGGTTGATGTGACGTCTTCAAACTCTTCCACAGAGCAGAGTACAATCCCTCTGAAGCAACTGAATCCACTAATCCCTGCCTAATGGAAGGGAGCTGCTAAAGAGAGGCTGAGTAACTTGCCCAAGACTTCAAGAGGCATGAATCACCTCTGTGAAATTAGGACCCCCTCTCACTGGCTGCAGAAGTCAGTGGGAGTTCAGGGTGGAATACGCTTGGTCACGTTTTAAAAGTCCTTTGACACTTAAAACATGTTTAAGTTTCTTAGAATACCTCTCCAGCCCAGATCCTTGGAAATACTGACGCACCCAACTCCCACGGACATCATCCTCATCTTTAACCGGTGGCCTTTCAAAATCTGACCCTGATTTGGTACTTCAGGGCCCTTGGCCTTGTTCCTCAGAGGTGTTGAGAGATTTCTGCTCAGCGTCAGGTCTTTCATCACCTACCCCTTAAATCTCTATCCTGAGCACTCGGGGCTAGTGGCCTGGTCCCAAGCCTATCAGTGCCAATAGAAGATTTCCATTGGCTTCAGTGGGCCTTGGAACAGTCTTTAAATCCTTAAATAACCTGCTCTGAAAGAGTCTATCCCCAAAATTAATCAAGGGAAGGAAGGTCTGTGAAAACACAGCCATCTACGTTCCCAGCTCCCTCCCAACCCCTCCCTTCCCCTCCCCCACGTTTCAAGCACTTCTGCAGGTGATTTCTGTAATTTTAATTAATTTTAATTGCCTGATTAATTTAATTGAAACACCACGGAAATTAAATGCACACATTATGGTGTGTAATTAACATTAAGGCAATGACACAAACTGGCCGGAGTGGAGCGAAGGTCTGTATGCTCTGTTAGTGATTCATGCTCTTCTATTGCTGGTGCTCAGGAACACGAGTTTGGAAGGTGTGTGAGACAGGGGCTGGTTTTGCAAGAGGTGCTGCTTGCTGGGAGAAAGCCACAGCAGGCTGGGATGAATTACGGGTGGCATGGCATGAAGCCTTGTTGATGAAACCTGCCTTGATCTGGAGGGTTTCGTCATGCCACCTGGTGAAATGAATGTGGGGTATGGGGCGGGGTGAGGGAGAAGGAGTATCCAGAGCTTTCCTCAACAGAGAAGAAAACCTTCTCAACGCAATGCAAAAACATCCATAATTGGGATAAAATTTCCCTTTTGCAAGAAGTGTAAAAACTGCCTTTTTGGAAAAGAGCTATGTTCAGTCTTTCCATCTGTGCCAGGAACCATGGATGTATTTGCATGTTAATTTTGAGTGTTCATTAGAGTCATTTTTTTATTTTCCTAACCTGAGGCCTTTTTTATTATCAGGAGGGTGGATGGATATTTTCCATGATAAGATCTTGTTTGCTGGGTTTTTTCTTGTGTTGTGCTTTTTTTTTTTTTTCCTTTTTTTTCCTCGCTTTCTTTCTCTAACCTGGTGTGTCAAATTCCAGTCTGTGTGAAAGGTGAGGGCGTGTTAGAGAAGACAATGAAATGTTCTGCATATGCAGGGAACTCTGGAAAAAGCTCAGGGCTTTGCTCGTCCCACCCCGCTCCACCCCTGCCACTCCCGAAGAGCAACACAACACTGATCGGTGAGATCATTGCTCTGAGGGGGTAATAAAACAAAACCAGAAAGGGTAATTTAGCAACACTATATATGGAAAAATTGGCCAGTTTTGTGCAACCACTGACTACTGCRAAGATGCCAAGCTGACAGAGGTAGACCAGATAGATAGGATCTTTCAGATCACTTTGGTTAAAGTCAGGGAGACTCCCCTTTACACATTTTCTAGGATTGAGACAAATAAATAATTTCAGCCATTTTTCTTATCTCTTTAACAGAAAAGTCAGTTCAGAATAACYCTCTGGGTTTGAATTGAATCATTCTCAGCTTTAAGCTGGTGCAAATGAAGAAGAATCCATTGCTAAGACTCTACATTTCTACCACTTACCATTAGCATATCCATTTAAGAGAAAATTATGGAGGCTTTCCCAAGACAATAAAATTCCCCATTTTCTCTTTTCATAGTTACAAGTTCTTCCAGGTCCATCAAAATTTCCTGTGGCCATCCTTGGCTCCCAGTCYACCAGACCATTCCCAGAGATAATGGACCCAGCCGCACATACAAGCATGTTCTCAACACTTTCCAGGGCATGGTATGGCACTGCCAGTCAGGGGAATGTGAATAATTGTCTGTTCTGCAGGTAAAAAGCCCTAATGCAGTTTAAAAAAAAAAAAGATAGTCCCACAGAAAGGAGGACTAGAAGTCACTGGTTTGTTCTGTTCTCTGCAGAATGTTGCGGTGGATCAAAAAACATYACTTTTAAGAAAACAAGGTCAAACGTCCACCTCGGCACCCAATGGCTGAAGAAGAGCCATCCCATCCCCATAATTATAAGGTAGTGATAAGAGCTTTCCTCTGGGTTTTAGGAGACCTCAGTTAAACTCTCTCCCCTTTCCAAGTGGATTCAAACTCGTGCCTCCCACGCAAGAAGAGCCTCCTAACTAGGCAGCATTAAGTATTTCCAATCTCTCCCAGTCGATGCTGTTCCACTTTGCAGCCCTAACCTGGATCTGGGATCCAGGTGCCTCCCTCCCAGGAGAGCAGCCTAATCAGCAGACTGGTGACTCACCCTGGCTCTTTGTCTGTGTGAGCTCTGAATTATTGCCTGCCAAGTGGAAGGGCTCCAGAGCCGTCTGGATCACGCTGCCCTCGGATACCCTCCATCCCAGAGGCTAGGCCACTCAGCAACTGGTTGGGAAACATCTGCTCAATTCCAACTTTCTTCCTGATTCAGCTACCTCCTCACCGAATATCCTATTCACCTCCCTGGGGAGTGCTAAGGGAGCACACTGCTCTGAGTTCCTTCCCTTGGATCTGTTCCAATCTCAAAAAAATATTTTAATACTAGTCAATGCAGAAAGCAAATTGACTAATTCCTGAGGGTGATGGTTAGCACGTTGTCTGTGGGTTCTCTGTGACTGCATGTTCACATGAAATAAGACATTTTAGACAGGGGAGGTTGAGTAGATTCACTCTTCTTCATACCGTAGCAGCACGGGCACTCTCCAAGAAAAAAGAAAAACTGAAGCTGAGTTTGCCACTTCTGGCACAAAAATGCCAGCAGCTGAGCAATCCCTGACGAAACAGATGTGTCCTGCTCTTATTTCACCTTCAGTTTTTGGTGAACTTACTCCACAAATGAATCACCCAGGTGAAGTTACTAGTAGATTTGACCTGAAGGGTGCAAGTAATTTCATGACAGCTGAAACTGCATTTCACAGCAAACTTAGCCTATGACCAAAAAGTAATAATAAAAAAATGGTCCATCATTTCCAGGTCCATCTTATCCAGGTGCAGTTTTAAGGAGGAGCCGGAGGAAGATTCAGGTGCCACCGTTAGGTCTCTCCTCTGCCCCCAGGCACTCAGTGATTCACAAAGGCCCAGCAACTGCCCTGCCCAGTGCCACAGCTTCTCCTTAGATCCCCAAGCCAGAGGAGGAGCAGCTGCAAAGCTGCTCTCCACTTACACACGTGAGATGTCCTAGCCTGACCTCAACTCCCTTTAGAGCCCCAACAAAAAAGGACAAGGGTCCTCGGGATAGGGACCAGGGAGAGGGAGCAGGGTTTTAATCCTCTCTATGAACACAGAATCACAGAATGAAAGAATCTCAGAATGGTTGAGTTTGGAAAGGACTTCTGGACATCATCTGGTCCAACCCTCCTGCTCAAGCAGGACCACCTACAGCCGGTTGCCCAGGGCCRTGTCCAGATGTCTTTGAGCACCTCCAAGAACGGAGAGCCCACAATATCCTGGGGCAACCTACACCAGTGCTCAGTCATCCTCACAGTAAGAAAGTGTTTCCTGATGTTCAGAGGGAACCTCCTGTGTTTCAATTTGTGCCCATTGCCATTGGTCCTGTTACTGGGCACCACTGAAAAGARCCTGGCTCTGTCCTCTTTGCACCCTTCTTTCAGGTATTTATATACCCTGATGAGATTCCCCTGAGCCCTCTCTTCTCCAGGCTGAACAGTCCCAGCTCTCTCAGCCTTTCCTCATATGTGATATGTTCCACTCCCTTYATCACCTTTGTGGCCCTTTGTTGGACTCTCTTCAGTATGTCCATGTCTCTCTGGTACTGGGGAGCCCAGAACTGGACACGGTACTCCAGGTGTGGCCTCAACAGTGCTGAGTAGAGGAGAAGGATCATCTCCCTCAACCTGCTCGCAATACTTTATCTAGTGCASCCCAGGACACCCTTCGYCTTCTTTGTGGCAAGGGCACATTGCTGGCTCATGTAACACCTGGTCTTCATCCACCTCTAGGAGTTCTTTTTTGAATATGGCAGGAAACAGAGGAGAAGAAAAGCAAGAATAATGAAGGAAGAGAACAAACATTGCTCATAGTGCTCTGCCAGTTGGCCCTGATTGTGACCAAGAGATTACCCACCCCATCTTCAAGGAAAGATCATTTGCCCCTGTCCCTTACTTCTCAACTGAGACCATCAGCAATGATTGTGCATAGAATAACCTACCYGAGCTAGCCTGAAAAGCCACAACCGCTGTTATTCATAGCAATAGTGGTGGTATTAATCAATGCGGATCATATTACAATTATAAATAATAATAGTAATGATTATATTTTAAATAAACACGGGGGTAATAATAATAGTAGAAATGATGGCAATAATTGGATCTGCATTCCACTACCATCTACAGGTAGTAGAAAAGTTTATTGTCAAATTGTGGTAGACGTTATATGCTCAGGCAAGAAAACCTGAAACGCTTCCCATTTTAACCGATGGGTTGAAAACAAGAGTGTTACTATTCCCCCTGTGTACTTGAGAATAATAGATTGAAGTCAAAGTAGATTGTCAAGGRTGTCCACTGACTTTAGGTGCATTTGAGACCTCTAGGGCATGACTTTTCTAAGACCTTAACATTACAGAAAGTTTTCTGTGTTTCAGACACAGATCCCATCAACTCTAATTATCACAATAATGGCCCATCACATTTGCAAAGCAAGCTAAAGAGTCCTAAAGGAGCTCCTAGAGGATGAAAAAAAGGGACTCCAGGAATTTGTTCATCTCTCCAAGGACCTTAGCACCAACAGGGGCAGAGTTCCTCTCTCCAGATGAGCTTTCAAGTTCCTTAACTGTAAGCTCCTCCTTTCTGTTCCTGAAAATCCCCTTCTCATTCTTTATATACCTTCAAATTTCTGTGGCAAATGTGGTCATACAGGAGTTGCTTTTGCTAACCTGGAAACATCCCTAAAACAGACAAATCTAAGTGTTCCTGTATGAGACAAGGATCCTGGTGAAATCTGGGCATTATTTTTTTAATGGGAAAAACAAAAGGCCTTGGTCATCCCTGTTGTTGGCAATGAAATATATTTGGTCATTACTACCAATTCTAAGGATGATTTTCAGTCATGTACAATTTTTGACAAAACTAATGATATTACAAATTTTATCTAGACAATTAATCACTTCCACAAGAGAACAACTATATCCACTACAGTGACTGATGTAGATTCTGACCAAGGCGTTAGACAGGAAGAGGATCTGAAGCCCACTGCAGACATTGACAACTACGGGGGTTAATACTAAGCTTGCAGCTAAGTTACCTTTCTCCATATACATTGAATGGGTTTTTTTATGGTAGAATTAATTCTGTTCTGAAGGGCATTTTCAGTTCATATTTCTATTAAATATGCTACATTCTCTGAAATTGTTCTAATTCAGAATAAAGTGGAAGAAAATTTATTTAATTCTGTACAGATGCATATATAGGAACAAAAAAAAAATGAAACAAGCTTAATTCTCCAAATTAAGCTTGATGATACATAAATCTGATTGAAACTCAAGAACCCAGCCAAGTGTGAAAACACGCTTATATATAATGATACGCTTATTTTATAGTCAGTGTTGTATTCTGGGGCAAAGAATCTGTAGTCATATAATAAGAAACTTTCAGGCATATATACAGGAGGTCAAAGGTCCAGCTGGATTACCCAGTGTATGACTTCCCAACCTTAATATTGCATTTCTTGCTTTCTGAGTGCTTGGCTACCCAGCCTGAACCACGCTGAAGCGGGTTACTTGCTTAGAATAAATATCAGCTTCCACGTGGATGCACAACTGAGTTTATATATTAGGCACCTTCTCTTGAATAATATTTGTCACCTTCCAGAGACACCCCAAAATAGAATTATATAATCAAGCTAGCAGGGGAGCAGGGAATGGCCCAAAGCAAGCAGTGCTCATTAAAATAAAAGAGACATAGTTCTTATACTCATTTCATGACTTGAGTGGAGACTTTTTTGGAAGAGGAGTGCTTTATGTTGATTTGGCTCTGAGGCAAATGACATAGACATCCGGAGCTATACAGCATTAGATCCACTGGCTGYGTTCAGCAGGAACCCACTGCTCTGGGAAGATCGTGGAGGTTTCACATAGTTTATCCACAACCCCAAGGCAGGAATCACTATTCCCAAACACTCCCTACAGACATAAGTTGAATCAGTACCCCGTAATGATAGAGACTACAAATGACTGGAGCAGAAATAATATTTGGAGCACGGAACAGAACCCAGGATGAAAGCATCCCAATCACCGAGGAGAAAACTGGAAGCAAACATGGTGTTAGGTCAAGCAGGATTGTATAAAAGTTGATGGGGAGCTGCCTGCTTGAAGTTGTTCTTGTGTTCTCTCTGCCTTCCTGGAGCAGCAGAGGCAACTAGACAGATTTTCGTAGCTCTCATGTTGGGAGCTAAACAGGAGCTGAGAAGACTAATAAAAGGCTGTGATTCCACTTCAGCATTGGTCCCAGCAAAGGAAGCGCTGAGCAGTGAGGGCACCAATGCCAAACCTGCTTATTGCTGATGGGAGCCAGACTGTTTCCTCCCGCACCTTGCCTGCAAATGAGTCACGACAGATCAAGTCACGTTCCACATATATTCTCACCCAGAAAAACTGACTGAACTCTAGAAAGCCTTGTTCAGGTTTCAAGGTTTATGTGAGAGGCAGAAATGCCCTCTAACTCCCCCAAACTACTCCCTTGCTTCCCAGGGAGCGCAAACCCAGAATGCTGCAGGGCAATTAAAAGGCTTGCACTGCCGAATAAACAGTGACAAATTGTAGATTAAGAAAAAGCCTGTTATTTGTGTGAAAGAGGCAGCCTTTGCCGCCAAATGGATTCATCTGTCATTGCTACTGATTGCTCCCTTTCCACTAAACGTCCCCTAAGAAAAATGTAAATCCTATGTAAATCCTTTGTTATCACCCGACAATGTGCGTATCACAAACTGCATGGGTTAGAACACAGGTCCATTTTTCTCCAGACTATGCCACTCCTCTTTCAAATTTCAAGGTCTTAATGTCTCAAGAGTGAGGTGGCAGAAGGCATTCAACCCCCCTGGGACAGATTGAGCGAGGAAAGCCCTCACAAGAGGAGGAGAAGGGGAATCTCTTTATGGGTTTTGCTGTTGCAGTCAGCACCGCTGCAGTTTGGAGTCAGTTTATTCTCTTCAGAGAGATGAATGGAGGCTGAGACACGGACCCAGAGCTCAGAAGGAGAGCATCTCCCCACGGTGAGGAGGAAAGCATAAAGGAAAAGGGGAGAGGGAAAAGGGTACAAAGCTAAACGACAAGGGAGCTGTGCAGAATTCACCTGCTACACCATATTTCTCAATAGTTTTTGTGCCGGAGTGCCACATTCATGCCACGTTAATGGGTTATGAGAGAAAAAATATAAAAGATAAATGTAGTAGCAGCTCCATGTTTACAGAAAARCCAGCAATAGCTAATCAAATGAATCTGAGGGCTGTGGCAATGGGCATTTGCTACAGAAAGATTTATCAACCATGTTTACTAAGCAACCTGTGAAACACTTGGCCAACCTGCTCACCAAAACTCAGGAAGCTCGGAGACATGTGCAGGTCATTGAAAGCTACATTAGCTTATCTCCTTCTCAGACAGCAGGACAGAAACTGTAAGTTATGTCCAAATTCTACCCTCAATACACTCTCGTGGCACCCGTGGGTGGATTTCAGTCCTGTGAGCCTACCCTGGTTGCGATAACATCAGCCTAAATATCAATCCGATGGAAGTCCTCCTAGTTTTCCAGAGGTCGGTACTCCTCTTTGAAAAGCAAGCCCCAGAGAGCTGGTTGTGGAGCTGTGATTACAAAGATAAAGAGTGAGGTGTTCCTGTTTGTCAGGTGGGCTTAAAAACCTCAGCTTTCTGTTTTTTGTGATTACCTACTGTAATAGGTGTGTGGAATATCACTGTTATCAGATAATAATTTCATTAATGCACACCATTATTAAGGATGATTCCTGACATGTAAGTCCAGCTGAATCCAGGGAGTTGCAATTATTATTATTATTATTATTATTTATACCTTTTGGAGCTCAGCTTATTTTAAGGTCACAGGTACCCTGAGGTAACCCTGAGGTACCTTAAGGTTACTTCTCATGGTACAAATCAAGTTACCTCTAGTTTAAGCTGTAGATATGTGGTGAACTATGGTAGATGTTTGTGTGTACTTGTAGGCAGTGGTGGGTTGGGGTAATTTGCCCTAACATCATCCACAATATAAGAGTTTTAATCTCATTCTCTCTAAAGGCTAAGAGAGTTTGCTGTTACGGACCCCTTTTTGTGCAGTGAAGTAGGCCTTGATCACTTGATCATAACTCTCATGAACTGAGATCTACTGTGCAAACAAAGAATGGAAAAGGCTCTCCCAGCCATGCATTTCTACCCCAGCCCTCAACCCCGAACGCAGCTGCAAAAACCCTTTCCTTTGAGTGTTGCTTTGGCCACATAGCCCTTCTCTGTACATCCTTTCTCTGGTTCTGTCGCATCACACGTAAGCTACTTATCTTCACCTTAGCAGTCCTTAATATTTCTGATTTGGTCTCCTTCATGGGATATACCATTAAAAACTCAGCAGGTGTCTCGCTGGAGAAGAGTGGTATCAGGAACACCATGATTTCTTTTCCACACGTAGATTTAGGGAAGGGCTCCAATCTTTTTGCTGTCTCTCTGATGTTGCCAGGCAAATTATTTTTTTTAAGGGAGAGTACCGTGTCTGAAGGAAAAATTTGACCTCGTGCTAATTAGATAATTGCACCAGCAGCATCTCTCTTTCCTCACAGCTTTTAACCATTTTTGCAGGATTCATCCTGCCTAACAACCCTCAACTGTTTCTGCCACAGTCAGGTGCCATCTATATGGCTAGAATCACTTATGAACAACAACAGTGACATGATACAATGCAGTGATGCCAGGGCTGGGAAGAAAGCAAAATTTTGATGCCTTTGTGGGCATCTCTATTTTGGCAGACCCACATCAACCAAAAGTTAGCATTGATCTAACAGCTGTTTGGCCAAGGTACTGTGCACAGAGACAATATCTTGCCTGCCTGCATAGCTACGATATAGTTACAGGCTAACTCCAAACTAAAATTACTGCAACGTTTGAAGAAATCATGTCTTACCTCTTTTCAAGGGTCTGGTGCCCATAGGAAGCCCATAGTTCAGCCATGGACATCCACGCTACACAGGGATTGCCAAGAAAGACGGTATCAGCAAATCCTATCTGCCCTTATGGATGGCAGATCCAGGACTGTTCAAGAAAGAAGCCCAAGATGACAGATGCCCAAGATGACAAGGACATACAAGATGCCCGTGTGGTCATGTCAGGCATCGTACAGGTCRTGCATCGTAGGGTTCACGCCCAGAACTTAGCGCAGGCCTGGACACAATGCACAATTTGGCTGAGGTGCGTGTAAACTTGAGGCTTGATACAAAAGGCACCAAGGAGATGTACCCAATGACACTGAGGGCCATATTTATAAAGATACTYGTATGCCTTCAGCTGTACACAGGCACCCGGTGGGGTTTGCAGAAGTGACTGCAGAGAGGTAATTAGGTACCTAAAGTCCTGCTGATTTCAGTACCATTGAAAATCTAGGAATAAGTGTCTACATCCATGAGATTTTGGAAAGCTTTCTAAGCTCTCCTCTCCATTTTAAGAAGTCTAAATATCTCCAGTAATCTAACCCCAGTAGTCAGAGAAAATACACGGCTCAGAGAGGTACTGAACAGGGCTCTCCCAAATTAAAAACTAAACCCTAGATCCAAGAAAAGGACTTAAGTGCAATTCTTTTTTCGATGCCTGGCCCCAAAACAGAAACCCAAAGCGCAGCATTAGGCCCCGAGGGCTCTCCCTACCTAATACATAGGGAGCGTTAGTTATCTCGGAGAGTGGAGCACTTCCATACACCTCCTCTCTGGTCCTGCTACAGCCTCAAGCCTGGAGGCTTAAAACCAGGAAGTCTGCCACAACAGGGAGCAGCCCTGGGGCGAGACTCCATGCGGTGCATCGGAAGCCACTGAAAGCAAGCCAATTTGGAAATGCTGAGCACACAGGGTGTGCCCAAACTCCAACCCATCCTAAGGTACATGAATCAGGTCTGCAAAGCGAAATATCTCCCTCCACTTAGGTTCCAGAGTGCCGAGCCCACTCCCGAGGGGAGACATCTGGAAGCACTCAGAACTGAGCTTTGCTCACTCTTTTTGAAACGCGGACCAAGACAGGGGTGCACACACCTTTTTTTTATCAGGAGACAAGCTAGTGAAAGCGCTGGCCCATGAAGTGAGAAATCTGGCTTCAGTGCCTTCTTCAGCCTGGAGGGATCCAAACCACACTTCCCACCTGCCAAGAGAGGGCCCGAACCAACGGGGGTAAAGTGAGGTTGAGATTGGGGAGATAGGATGTGCAGCCGCCTCTTCTTCTTGAAGCTGCGCAGAAATGCATTCCGGGGGGCATAAGGAGATCAAAGAAACCTCCCATAACCCAGACGCACATAGACCACCGCTCAGCAGTCTAGCGGTTAGGCTCTCAGCTGGCCGACATGAGCTCTGGGTTAGAGTTGCACTAGTTAATGCCTTTTACATGAAAAGCAGTCATAGGGCAAAAAGAACAGAAACGCATCTCGCAGCAGGGAGAGGAATCCAGTATCTCTCATTGCCTCTCCTCCTCGGAGGTGCCTGGATCAAAGACTCAAGAATCAGGGAGCTGCAGAGAGTTTGGGGGTATCATTTTTGACAGGGGTTTTATGAATCTGTGGGCACCTTTGTCGTTTCTTTGGTTGTGGTTATGAACAAATCTGTGAATGAAAACATGGGTCAGATATTGCCAATTCAGTGTTCCAAGCCCAAGAATGAGACACAGTAAATAACATTACAAACTAGAAGCAGGTAAACAGCCATTCACATTGATTTTGACGTTTTCTGGGCCCTGCTACCTAACCATAAGCAAGATTTCTTTCCAACAAATTATCTTTTTTTTTCCTTTTTTTGCTGGGTGAGACAATATTCCCCAGAATCACATGAAAGAGAGGACATGCTGGGCACATCTGGTCCTGCTGAGACCATGCAGAGGGTCATGTACCTGGGCAAAAGGTAGGACCCCAGCCCAAAGATGCTGCCAAACTATGGGGGTCCCAGTAAGCCTCCACTGACAGACTGGGCCAACCAGCCRTATCTGGCTCATGGGGTGGGTGAGAAAGGACAGAGCTGCATTGCCAGCATGCAGGATAACAGTTAGTCTGTGCGGGAGCAAGTGGTGACAGTGAGCTAAGCTAGTCTTAGGCTCAGTCCTTGAGACTTGAATCATCAATTCCTTTCTTACCCCATCAGCATCCTCATTCATTCACTGCTTTTCATGGCTCTAACAACCCGATGGGCTAATGCTCCCTATACTAATGAAAGATAGGATTAATACCCACAAACACATCCCTCAACTTCTTCTTCCCTTGAGCCCAGGAGGAGGGAAACTGRTATACCCAGCACCAGACATCATGCAGCTGCAGGTAGCAGCTTTCCCTTCAGAAAAATCTCTTTTACTTGTTCCTGGACATTTTTCRGCTTTCTTTGTGATTTTGGGCTGAAACAAAGAGAGGGTATTAGTCTGCAGTCCAGCCAGTATTATGAACTGACAACTGCGGTCAAATTCCCTAAATACATCCATGTAAGTATATTTGCACTTACCAGTGTGGGCACTGCAGATGGAAATATTGGYTATGGAAACATCAACAGCACAGTTTTTGCACATAGAGCTCTGAAATGCTTGCTCAATTTTTAATAGCACTGATGGAAAGCCCTCATGTCATACGGGAGTGTGCGTTTTCATATATGCACCGTGTCTGGAGATGCCCTGGTAGCTCTCCCGTTTAGCAGAGAGACTGCCTTAACACAATCTCTGGCCTTAACGCCTACGCCAGATTTTTAGGCACAGAAAAGGAGCAAAGTTTAAACATCCCCTCCAAGGTGGAACATGTCTAAGCAGTTCATGGCCTGGAACCCAGAACTTCCCATGGCCGTGATATGCRTTCACCGTGCTTTCTGAAATGAAATTTCTCTTACTTCTCTGCATATTTTAGCAAATTCTCCCAATCTCATTTTTCAATATTTGCATCTGTCACCATTCATCTTGCAAATTAAAATATTTCTGCATGACACACTGACACACAGGAGAGGAAAAAAAAAAAAACCAACACAAAAGCATTTCTCAAAGTAACAGAACTACAGAGCTTTTCAAACTTCCTGTTTCATAGCACTGATAGAAAAAGTACACTGAGTTCCTATGAAGCACCCTCCTGACATTTCCAGACTTATTAGCCAGTTTTCACACTGACTTCAATCAACCTCTTTAATCCTCCAAGGAAAGAGCATTTTTAATTCACCGATTGGCTGATAAGCTTGAAGCCAAAAAATGATTTACACGTAGATGAATTGTGCTTACAAGATGGAACTTCGAGCATTAGAAGCGGATCTGAATTTCCTATCTGTCATTTTATTTGCCACATTCATTTTTGCTCTGCCATTACCCTTGCTGATTATGATCTTTCAGCGCTATTGGGCTCCTGCTTCCACAGTTTTTAATCTGCCTTTAATCCCATAGATTTTAAATATTCCCCGGCACCGAGAGACTGGAGGCAATTAACTGCCCTTCTGATGCTCTCCTTATCAGTTGCCTCCTTGTATCTCTCAGAAGCAGCCTCAAGACACTTCCAGGCTGACAAATACTACCAGCATTTCTGATGAAGCAGCCGCAGCAAATGCAATGTGAAGTCCATCTGCGTAACCTGATTCTAAAAACTCCAGTCATTCAAAAAAATAAATAAATGCAGCACAGGCATCTAAACTCCTGTTCCATTTGGACTTGACACGAATAGAAATAAACAAAGCATCTCTTTAAGTTTTTAGGTTGTAGGTTGTTCKGGTTTTTCCTTTGGATTTGTTTTTGTTTTCTTTCTTTCCTTTTTTATTTTCCTGAGAGATAATTTCTTTCTCTTCCAATCTGATTGCTGTTTCAAATTGAAAAATGAAGTCTGTTTCCTAGATCTGTTGGGGCAATTCTGATGCCCAGAAAACAGATCTGCTGGGCAGCCAAAGATCCTTGGATCAGAATCCGCGTCTTTTTGTTCTCAAGCACTAACAATGAAAAATCGGCTGCGCTAGTTCACCTACCACTAGTTGATGCAGTGTAAATTTTCCTACCTTTCTAAGGGATGTCCACTCAAATTTGGACTGTGTAAACTCATCTCTGTGCATTTTTCCATCACATCAAAAATCTGATACTACAAATGAAGAATCAAATTAGTGTGACACAGCTCATGAAAAGAAGATGTTTTTCATTAAAGACCATCTGTTTATTCACTAACGTATACATTTACATAACCCTTCAAGAATGCTAAACTTTCGCTCAAAAAGGCCACATGGCAATAGCTGCAAAACACACAGAATTAAATGCAAAGGGCCCAATTCTCTGTGGCTTTGCACCTAAGGAAATTAATAATAACACAGCAAAACAAGTGAAAGGTGTTATTATTTTCATCTCCTTTGTGCAGGCACAAGTCACTAACTCTAACTGAAATAAAAAAAGAATCAATTTTTCTAGTAACATATATACATATAAGTATATATGTATACATATATATGTGTCTATATCTATATCATAAGTATAGACAATTTAGACTTCATCTTTAGCTAATACTTTGACAAAGCATAGAAGACAGGAATACTCTACTTGATTCATAAAATTCCTATTACTGCAGCTCTGTGAGCTAAAAGTATTGTATGGAGTGGGAAATTTACCCAGAGTAAAAATTCCCATTCTCATCTTGATCCTAGAATAACTGAAAATGGATATGTGGCATTTATGATCTTCTATTTATTGTCTTAACTGCCTTTYTCCATTCATACGCTCAAAATAAAGGGAAAAGTATGTGTTAGAGTGGGGGAAGAGGAGACGAAAGCCCTGATGAGRAAGAAAAAAGTTCTGGTTCATAACTAATTTTTTGGGGAATATAAAACCAGCAATATTTGTCCAGAGCAGAGGTCCTCCCAGCTTAGGATCCTGTTTTAAGAAAGGCCGAAAGCGAACGCACAGAGAAGAATACAGGAAAAGTGCCGGCATACGACGGTACTTCCCAAATCTGCCAGCAATTTGCAGATCGAGAATTTCTGAGCCAGAGATCATGTCCTTGTATTTAGCAAGTTTAAATAACTTTCTCTTCCATTAACTTCTCCAGTGGCCCCCCTAAACCATGTAGATTTTAAGTATTCACAACATCCTGTGACAGCGAGTTCGCCAGTACAGCTACATGGCAGAGCCGCTGATGTTTAGAGAAGATCTGCTGTGGTATATCACATCGTGCTGGTTTATTCCAAGCACTGGTTACGTATCAGATCCCAAAAAGGCACAGAAACACAAATTCTTGGAGTAAATTTATATTCCTCTACTGAATCGAGTGAAGGCATTCCAACTAAGTCAGAGGAACTCAAACGATTCCTACTTGCTCAGTGGCTTATCTGAGGTTAGTGGAACTATGCTGATTCTCATTAGCTGAGAATTTAGCTCAGTATTTTATTTTTGAACGTGTCTTACAGAATTATGAATTCCATTCCAGCCAAGCTGATATATTGTGCTCACAGCTGCAGGAGCTGAGCAATTAAATTGATAATATTTGATGATAGTGTGTGTATGTGTGTGGGGGGAACACATTCAATTTTGTTTGGCGCTCGAAACAAAGTCTCTGATTTTTGCAAGGTTGCAATTCTGTCTCTCCATGTGCAATTGAGCCTGTCTTTCCCTTCCAAAGGGAGTGCCTGCTTGCTGGAATTAAAATTTGCTCATGACTATCAGGCAGCAATCTATGACCGATTTGTTCTCACAATCTTCAAGGCAGGTACAGAAGAATCAACATCAGAACAAGTTTCTCTTTCCATATGCATCAGTTTGCAAAGGCTGTTCTGTAGGTCAACAGGTAGCTCACTCTTTGTGCAATAAGTTTTTGGCGTCTTAACGCAGAACAGCTCAACAAACCCCTGCGAGGAGGTACGTTTCTTAGGTGGACACATCTCCCATGAGAACTGGACTGTGAGTAACATCATTATTTCCCAGATCCCTAACCAAAAAAAATCAGAAAAAAATTACTTTTGTCCATTACTGGTCTGGACTAGATTTGGACCAGCAATATCCAGATAGAAGTACCTCATTAAAAAGCTCTTTGTTTCCTTTGCCTCTTGTGCATTCCTGATTAAAGACAAGAAGAAAGCAGCCAACYGTCTATCTTGGATCCTGAGCCAAAAGCATCCGAGTCAATGAAAACACTTCCTATTGAAGCCATAGCCTCCAAAATGTATTGCCAGTGAGGTAGTATGACATTTGCGTGGACTGAGCTTTACTCGATATTAACCCTAGATATATATATTTACAGACACAATAAAAGATACATGGAAAAACTATTTTTCTTTGCTATACATTTGTGCAGTCTCTAATGCAGYCATGACAGCAGACAGAATGTTATAGCAATATTAAAGGTAATAATCGAATGCATAGTCCAGTTGAGGAGTTTTCTATCTGCAGTGATCGGCATTGTTTTCCACCATACAAAATAATTGTAATCTGCATTACTTAGTGTTCATTATTAGCAATAATATTAGCTTAATTTTATTAGTGCCTGAGATGATAACAAATAGGTCAACAATCTTTTAAAATTAATATACAAAATATTCATGGGGATCTGTTCACTGTTGACCCGCAGACACTTCTGGGCTGAAATGCACCAGCATAAAMGCAGCTAGGACAGGGGAAAGGAAAGGTGTTAAACTGATCCTGAAATAATTGGTGCTACTTTTCAGTTWAAAAAATATATGTCTGTGTATATATATGTAGATAGTCAGTGATTACACATATTGAATTCACAATACAGCAGAGAGGTTTGTATTAAAATAGGTTGGGTTTTTAGAGGAAATAACAGAGCTTTGGTTAGATTCGGGATTTTGTTGTTGTTGCCCTTTTTCTCGAGAAAACATAAACAATTACCCAGCAAAACAGCAAATTGTGGTAAGAGCAAACAGACCGAAGGAAGAAACTTTGTTATATAACACGAAGAACCTGTGGTAACCATCCCCAGTGTGTGTTGTTTGCTGTGACTTACAGCTTTGCTTAAGCATTTTAAAGATTCTTGCAGGTCTTTTTCAAGCTGCCAGCTCTAGCCTAGGAATTATGGTAATGTGCCACTTCTGAGCCCTCGGCAGGATTTGCAACAGAGAAATCACATCAGCCTATGCTGATTAACAATTCCATTCCATCCAGAGATTTATATAAAAAAACTATCTTACATTTTGCTTTTTAATAAGAACGATCGCTATCTCAAATTGAGTCCCAGCAAATTTTAATAAAGGCCCAAGGTTGAGTGGCATTTTGCATGCTGATTTAGCTGTGATTGCTTGCTTTTGATGAGCACCAGCCGGGCATGTATAGCTTTCCTCAGAGCAGGTTTAAAGACCAGTAGTAAGGAAAAGGATAAAAATAAAAACTTCCAACTGAAATTCGAGGTCTTTTCTCTCTATGATTGATTACTGAATAAATACCTACACATATCTCTGCATTCAACCCACAAGTAATATTCCCTACAGCCAAACAGCTGTTTTAATGGCTTTTAATATACTCTCCTGTCAAAATATGTTAAGTTTGAAGGCTGCAATTATTTAAAAAAATGATATTATCAATCTATTTATCTATCTATCTTTGTGACAACTCCTCAGTTTAATCAGCTGAGTGCGGACTGGAATAAACCGATGCTTTTATTCTGGCAGTTTTGTATTTATATGAGGGTCCCTGTTTAGCACATTCTTTGCCATTGTTTTGGGTAGCATCGTCAGTGTTCCAAATAATAGTAGCATATAGGTACGATAAGGTTTCAGGTTTCTGTCATTATGCAGTAGAGACTGTATCAGCGGGCTATTATAAAAGAAGAACAAATTCTCAGCATATAAGCTTTTGTAGGTATTCTTTGTATTTTGAGTAAAAATATGCATTGGAAATATTTATTTGGGGAAAACTGTCTTTTCTGAAGATACGAGGGAAAAAAGGAGATTGCACAAAACAGCTGAAGTCAAAGCTCRGTGGTAGCATGTGTGTGTGTGTGCGTGTGTGCGCATTATGAAAGCAGCAACACAATAAAAGTGATCAGGTAAAGCATTCCATTTGTTTTGATTCAGCTTTTATGGTTCTTCTTTTCCATCCCTCTCAATAAATTGTATTTCAACTTCTCTCATTAAAATAGTAACCCTTTCTTGCTCCAACTTGGGGAACAACAGAGGCAAGAAACCCTTTCATATAGGAACCATCCATCATCATTAGAAATAATGATCCTCCCACACAGTAACTAGTGCAATGTACGTGAAGGAGCAACTAATTCCCACCCAGTTTCCTTTGCCTCTTTCTCTTTGAGGGATTGCAAATGATAATTTAAAGGAACAGTGTGTGAAAGACACCTTCAGTCACAGGTAAGCTATTTCCATCTTGTAAACTGGGAAATCACGGTAGGTGAGACAAAAAGGATCCCGTATGATCTCTGTGGAGACATGGCCCTATTTTCCAGACTAATGTCCCATGTTGCTTTAGCACACACGGAACCATTTTTTTAAAATCTTTTTGTTTCATAGGGAGCAACAGAGGAAAAGAAACAAAAGTAATGACCAGTCCCCTGAGAGGTAATTCCCAGTAAACTGCCTTTAGCCTGCCTGATGTACTGCTGCAGCCCCTTTGTTAGGTGGATCTCTCTCAGAAATTAAAGTCTGAAGGGAATGAGCTGGCAATAAGAGCTGAGCTGCTTGCTGTTGGTCTCAAAGCTAAGTCTTGTCTAAGGTCTCAAATCACTTAAGCATATGCTTAAGCCCATATACTCAAGCCCAAGCATATGCTGAAGCCCACATGTMATTTTAAGTGAATAAGCATAAGTTCAGGTCAACATTTGTCCATTCAGGTCCTGCATTAAGGCACCTCYGTAGCTTCTCTTTATGGTTTGTGAACAGAAGAGCATATCCCAGAGGGGGACTCTGGTATTAGGTGGGACTAAAACCTCGCTGGTGGTGCCCACCTCTCCATCAGGAGGCTTCATGGAGGCTGCCCTTCCTGAAGAGCCTCAATGCTTGCTGATGATGCCTGACAGAAAAGACTCGGGGGAATTTCAATATCCAAAAAAACCACAATCCCGAGCCCCTCCTTCCACCATCTAACCCTGGAGGTGCCTCAGCTCATCAGGTGCCTCCTGGCTTGGCTTGGGCACCCCCACTGCGATCCGGCACGGCGAGGCAGAGTGGCACCGGAGTCCCCTGCGGGGCCCAATCCTGGAGGTATGCTGGGAACACACCTACCTCTCGCTCGCAGGATCACACCCTTCAAGAATGTAGTCATAGTTGCTTTCTTCTTTTAAATGCATCTGGYGGAGGAGGAGACAGCAGTGCCAGTGCCCTCCGCTCCTGTAATAACCTCAGGATTAAAGCKCTCACCCAGGAAGTGGGACAGTGGGCTCTGGGCCCTCCTCAGCCCCAGGGGCTCAGAGTTTCCATTTCCCATGAAACCAACCTAAACCCCAAGTTATCAGGTGAGGGTGAGGTGTGGGGCACAGGGAGGAGGGGAGGAGAAAGCATTTATTTCCTCATTCAAGCTATGCTGATGAGTAGAGAGAAAGAAATGAAAGAGCCATGGTACACCAAGGTGACTTGCAAGCAGAGCATGTGTCCATGCCYTAGTGATTAAAAAGAGGATTGTCTTACATTTTGGTTTCCACCTTTTTGCTGCCTGAGTATTTAGCACTACAGAGCTATGTTTTGAAGGATGTAGAGGGTATAAATCTGTAGGAGAAGACCCTTTATTCATTACATGCCTGCCTGACTCACTCCCAAAATGGCCACTCCCCCTTCCCAAATCCAAATCTCATACTCTGTCTAGATAAACACACAYCAGACTGAAAAGGGGAAATGCCCCAGAACCCCAGCATCCCTTTCTCCTCACAAAGGGTCGTGGGAATCTCTTCATCTTTCCTGCGCAGTCCCACAGCTTGACCAAGGAATGCAGAAATGCTTTCTCCACCCAGCGTCACCTGCAGTCTTGTGGTTGGGGTACTCCCATGGCAATTGGGAAAYGTAGGTTTGAACCTCCCAGGCAGAGGCAAACCGAGAACTCGTCTTGCTTTTCTTGGGCAAGTGGTTTTAACCACCGGACTACAACATAAATGGTGAGAGGCTCCTCCTTTTCCTTTGGTGACTGCATTTTTTGATGGGAGCAAAACGAAGCTGGCTTTGCTCAGTCCTTTGAAGACCTGCTTAGGAGAAGCCTGGGGCCTACTTGTCCCAGCCATACTTTCCTGCAGCACTGATTYGAGCACTTCCACTTTACGTTTTCTTTCTTGACCACTTACTGCTCAGTGTGGGGCTTTGGGATGACTTTTCTAAGGCATTAAATGCTCTTCACATACTGTTCTGAGGTCCTAACACTGAGTTTGGGATCCTTTCTGGGCACATGTGCCCAAGACTTAGGTATTGCCATGAGTTGTCTTTAGAATGCTTTAGAATAAGCATTAAATGCCTTGTTTAAGGTCCTGTGTTAGGACCTTCTGCAAGTGACAAAATTTTCTCAGCTGGTGAGCCACTCAGGACTGCCTACTTTCTTCTCCAGGTCACCTCTTCAAAAAATTCCACAGAGCTAAAACCAAGCAGAGCAAGAGTAGGGCCTCTTCCAGCAAGATACCTCAACCCACGTGGATGACTTCAGCCAGCTCCAAGAACTGCTATGAATGTAGTGCCTCCTATCCCTATCCTGGTCTGGATCAGGCCTTAAGGACAGAGTTGAAACTTCAATAAAGGTTTTTATAAAGGAAGAAGGGATAACATACCACAACAGAGATGCCATTTCAAAAAATTTAATGACTTAAGGCAGATACTCAGAAACCATTGAGATGACTGTGGGATGGCCTGGATCCTCAAAATACTCTGCACCCTGGCACAGACCCAGTTGGGTAATTCCACATGTGCTTCCTTTATGGCATATAACCAGGCTCAGTGGGACCACTCCTGCTTGTAGTCAAGAGTGGGTTTAAATGCACAGCTGGATGCAAGCCAAAACACTCAATACTTTGCCTAATTTAGCTTAAAAATGTATAATAGGGTATAAAAGCTGGCATCGGARTTAGCAAAAAAGTGAAACTTCTTATCTGCTGGCAGTTTTCTCAATAGCAATACCAGCTTGTGACTTGTCCCAGATGTTTACTTAGGGTAGAAAGTGTCCTGAAATACAAGTAAATATGTAGGCGAGAAATGAATTGATATACTTTTCTTCATTTGAGGGGAAAATACATTTCTGATATCACTATATCACTCTGTTTTACTGCTGTAATGTGCCATGGGAGAATAAGCCACCACTTTCCATTTCTTGTCTTTTGAAGTTAATTTCCGATTCTAACAGTAAATCAGAGTTGTGTAATCTTGCTGATACATTACAGGGCAATGAAAATTTAATTTTTAATAAGATCTTTACTTTAAAAAAATACTTGCAAAATGAAGAAAGCTGTGTTCAATCAAAGCTGGGTCTTTGGCATGTGATGACTAAGTTTAGAATAAAAAGTAACATCAAAGAGATGTCTTTTAGTTTAATTTCAAATAGCACATGCCACCTTGGAAGGGATAAATTCTGGAATATTTCTGTAAAATCTAGAAAATGACACTTAAGCCTAAGGAGATCTAAATACTAAGCAAAATATAACACTCACTGGTGAGAGAACACAAGGACATCAAACTCTGTGCGTGGTCTTCAAGAAGAGTAGCACATATACATAGAAGTAATAGTCACAAGATTATGCTCAATCTATGCAGTCGAAGGATGTTGTCTGAAAATCCCTACATGCGTCTTTTCTGCTGCCTGACTTTCTATGGTATTACTTGAACACACTCCCAGAAATCTTTTCTTATTTGGCCAATACCTCCTGCCACATATCACACAGGCAGTTTAAGCAYCTTTTGAGCTGTACGGTGAGAAAATAGGCAGGGTCATCCAGCAATTGGTAAAATGTGCATGCAAAATGATTCCTCGTTTGTTAAAAGCATGCAAAATTTCTAGACCCAAACAGTTCACTCCATACTGATGGCCACTTACGCATTTTCTGCAGGATCTGGCCAATATATTTAGTGAAATATATAAGTCCTGGCTGTGAAGGGAGCATGAGAAGAGATTCAACTGGATAATTCTTAAAATCCATGCAGGAGAGTTGATGGGCCTGATAACAAATGGAGATTGTGAATGCCATTTTGCACACAACAAATGTGACATTGTGCCTACTTCCCAAGAGTCACTTAAGGTCAGCAATCAGGTTTCATGGACGTTAGTTCTGACTCAAAACACTTTCCAAAAGAAAAAAACCACCAAGCCCATTTCCCTTCGGTGTGACAACTATTTTTACGACAACACTTTCATGGAGCATGAACTCCTTCCTGTCATTTTTCAGGCTGAAGAAAGCAGCAGCCCTCAGGCAGGAACCCATGCAAAGTCACACGCCACGCCGAAGGATTCAAACCGCAATTCCAAAAAAGCCCATTTCAGGCAGCAATTGGAGTCTGGGCCTGTTTGGCTTCAATATTTTCTTTTACTGGAAAATCTGCCTCACGTTGACTTGAGCAGCAGCATCAGAGAGACRCTGAAGAGTCCCCTCTGGAAGAATTATCCACTAAGCAGATAAAAACTAATGTCTGTGACAAACAACAACCTTTTGTCAAATCAGCACATTCTAAAGACCACATTTTTTCTCAKACTAGGCCGCAGTTCCTATTTGCGCTCTCACACCATTGCTTTGAGACCCGATAAGATKCTATCAATGGGCCCTCTAAGTACTCAAGAACCACTTTAAGGGGAATCACTGGGGCAATTACCATAAGCAGTGAAAGATATGGTATTTATTGATGGGAGATTAATATTGGCCACAATGCAATTGATTTTTTCCCTGCAGCTTTATTTTCAAGTTCTTACAGTGTTTTGTGGCCTGCTGTGGTCTTTCAGGTTTCTTTCTCTTTTAGATATGAATTTATTTTTAACTATCATTCTAATTGGCTGGAGTTCTTCCAAGAGTCTCCAATTTACTCTTAGCATGTTTGATATAAATTGCCCTAATTTAATTAATAAGAGGAACGATGAGTTGAAGAAGCTGCGAAGCAGGATCTTTGTGTTACCAGGTTTTGATGTAAGCATCCTAGATGAAGTAAGGCAGATCTTTTCCATCTAAGGCTGATGTTACTGAAAGTGCCTCAAAGCTAAGAGCTAGACCTAATGAAAGGACTTAAAGATGTACAAGCTAGATGCTGTAATGCCTGAATTTTCRGTGCTTGAGCATGAGAAAGAAATCCAAAACCTGGAGTTCGGCTACTCAGCTCTCACTGGGGAGGTGAAACACTTTTGTCTGAAAACAGATCAGCCAAAAAAACCTGACTTGTTGAGCAGTTTTAAGATTTCCTGTAAAAACGTGGAGCGCGATGTGGAAAACAAGGGAGCGGGAGGAAGGGAAGACACAATTTTCCAACAAATTTCTTCCCCTAATTTCTTTCAAAGGCTGCAGRAAGCCAAAACTTGGGATTTTTTTTCAATGGGTAAGGGCACATGGAGTTGAGTACAGTGTTAGATAGCTGCCAAGTAGTTGGACCAACTGTCCATGAGGTAGGCCAAGGGTTTTGTCCTTCCTCAACCAGAGAGGATGTTACGTGTCCCTGCCCCATGTGAGATGGTGTCCTGCAAGGGATGCTGGAGGGCCACTTGGAGCTGTTCTTGGACCTGATAAGCACCAGAGATCACGCGACAGGGGCAGGTGCTGAGCAGGGACYGAAGGTCTAGGCTTCGGATCTAGGCACCTGCAGTGGCACTTAGACACTCGTGTCCTTTGTTCTTACTAAATCTTTGGAAATACTGCGTTTACTTGCTCCTGGGCAGCCATAAATCAAAATCAAGTAGATCTTCAAGGATGAAATTACAGAAGGGAAATTGCTAAAATGCAATTATTTTTGAGTGACTTTGTTTTCAAATATCCATGCCAAGAAGCAGACCTGGTTTTCACTGCACGGTGCTCAACATATCTTAAAATAGATACTAGCCAAAAACAAGGCTCCCAAAAACATTTTTTTTTAAGTTAGGCCTAGAAAACAGAAATTTAGATATTAAAACCTAAAACCAAAAGTTTTTTGTTGAATTATTTGAAAAAAGTGGGGTTTTTTTATTTTAGCACCTTCTAACTCTGCTGTCTAACAAATATTGAGAAAAAAAAAAGTCTTGCTGAAGACAGTCTATAACAGATAAACCCATGAGTTTTGAGAGGTTCAATAAAATGAAGGAAGATATTTTTTAACCTTAATAAAAGTTTTTTTTAAAAAATGCAAATCTTAAAAAGTTCTTTTGAAATAAAAAAAGGTATTTTCAGACTCACTTTAGAATTAAGCAGAATCAAAACCAGGCAAAAGACAAAACTGTTTTTTTTTTTCTTTTTTGCCTTTAAGTGTTTCTTCAGTTCTGCCTGTCTTTGAAAAATGCAAAACATTCTGCTGCCTGCCAAAAAGCCCCTTGTGGCAAGCACAATGCCTTTGCTGGCCAACATGCAGACGTATAACTTCCCAACCTTGCATTCTTTCCACACACAAAATTCCCATTGATTTCAGTGGGAGTTTTGCACAAAAGGACGGAGTCTTTGGGTTAATGCAAGACTATGAAAGGGGAGAAAGTGCTTACTGTACTGAGAATATACATCTGAATTGGTTTTATCACAGCTGGCAGGGCAGTAAAAGAAGTTTATGTGCAATAAACAGCTCTTGTGGTTAGAGTGACGTTGTTCATTCCTAGCCTAGAATTTGGAAGGAGTTATTATTTAATAAAGTTTAATTTGATGAAGAGAATATTTTTAACGCCCTAAACTGCACTCTATGAAGATGACTGATAGGCCCAGCCCACTCACAGAAAGAAATGCAATTAATTGGTTTAATGAACTCACCACATTAATTAGCTAATGTCTGTGCAGTTTCAGAATGCAATTGAACGGGCAAATCCTGGAGAAGTTGTGCTCTGGACTAATTCCCCCCAAGGTCCCTTTGCTCCTCTCCAGCTGTAGCAAGCGGTTACCAAAATGGCCATGCAGGATAGACATAACCCTTCCCTTGCCTGCAGAGCTCGGGGCAGGAGAGCTCTGCTCCATCCCAGGTTACGTAGAGCATCCAGTCCCATAAGGGAGAAGGGAGATGGGTGAGAGAGGGTCTAATGGCAGAAAAATGAGTATTTCTTGCCCATACGATAAACAGAAATTTTCTGCGTGTTGCAGGCCACGGTGTATGTGAGGGCACTGGAATATAAGAACCCAAATGTGGCTTTTTCCAATCACCCGGCTTCCCCTTGGCCAGGTCTGCTCCTGCCAGGACGCACCGAGGGACACGCGCCAGTGTATTTAATTGCACGAGGTGACTCAGCGTGGCCAGCGGTGTCAACCCAGGTCTCGCCACGTGCTCAACTCTGGTTTTCGGGACAAGACCCCTTTGTAGGTGCACTCAGAGCTGCACAGCATGGACCTCAGCTTGGCCCTGGCTCCAGACCCACATGTTTCGGACAGATCTGGATGGCAAAGCACCCCACAGATCCACGACCTGCACCTTTCCATGGAGGGAAAGGCAGGCTGAAAAAGGGATGGACGCAAATGCTGAGCTGAAAAAGTGCAAGACAGGAGTTAAATGAGCAGCTGCAATGAGCAGGGAGGCAGATTTAACAGTCTACCTTTTCCCCACCAGCTCCTGCCTCAGCCCTGAAATACAGGAGCTGGGAATGGTTAAAAAACCCCTGGCTAAAATGGCACTAATGACATTTATGACCAGCTGCGATGAGGGCTATGTTAGCTAATGTCTGCAGGTTGTTTGGAGGTCATCTGATAAGCAGGTGCCATAAAACATATTTTAGTTCACTTCCTTTTTTAATCTCCCTGGTGCAAAGTATATTTAGAACAGGGAAACCCCACAGAAGCAGGACACTAATATGTGACACAACTCTGCAGCCTCTCGATATCCTACAATTTTATCAGACGATCAAAGAGGAAGCAGTGAGCTGGGAGATGGAAGTACTGCTCATTCACCTCATTTGGCTGCCTCGTAGTGGGAGTTTTGCTTGTGTGAAGACTGACGGATCAAGGGGAAGAAGAAAAAAAAAAAAAAGACACGCTCAGTGTTAAAGGGAAGCCTGTTTATGCCTATAAGTAAGAAAGCTTGCTCAAGAATAAGTTAACTCTTGCTAGAGGATTATACCTGTAATGCTGGCAATTCTGGCCTCYGCATGAGCTGTAATATCTACTTGCATTACCTCACAGGGTGTTATGGGCCTTAATTAATTAATGTTTGTAAAGCGCTTTGAAATCCTCGGATGAAAGGCACTATAGAAGTGCAAAGCAGTTATTAATATTAATATTGCATAAGTGGCTTGGCTCCCTTCACACCGCAGAGCACACTAACTCCTGCAAGAGCTGCAGCCCTGAATCAGCAATCTTCATACCACCAGGCAGGAGCCTCCCTTCTGCCTCCTCCTCTGATCTCTTTCGTTAGGACCTCCACTGTCTCTTCTCCATAAATCCCCAACAGCCCTCTTATGCCTTCTCCCACAAGCAGTACAGGCAGTGAGAACAGCACTTTTCAGCCCATTGCCCCAGACCGGTGCTTTTCTGGGCAGGAGTCTGCAGGCTGAGCAGACCTCGAAGCAATTAAAATCTCTGCATTTGGGAGGTGGGACTTTATGGTTCTGGTTTTTCCCTTGCATACAAGAGATTCAAAATCCCACTTCTGCAATAGAGAGTAGAACCTGGTCAAACTCCTCTGTATTTTATAACCTTTAATATAAAACTGAAATCACTTTCAATTTTAGTCATAAGCAGACAGCAGGCAAGCCTCTCGGCAATGCTGGTGCCACTCCAGATTTTTYCAGGTTTTTAAAGAAAAAAAAAAAAAAGTATTAAAATACATAGGTCCTTTCCAAAAGGGTTCTTTTTCTGGTGAAAATTTCCCACCCAAAAACCATAACCATCAGTGTAAATTGAGAGTCCTCCACCTCTCACAGGAAACATTAATGCATTGGAAGAATGAATCCGTATAATAAACCACATGCATATTTCTGTTAGTTAGATTCTTGTTTGGTGAGTAGAAAGGCTGCACTGGTGAATAACAACTACACAGGAAATTGAAAAGAAGGTAATTGTCACTTTATATACAAAGTCCATGAAACCATCTCAAGATGAGTCAATTCAAAGAYGATGGAGTAGCTCTAGGATGAATTTGGTCAGTATAAATTCTGCCTAATTTGTCTTGAAATATTACCTCTCTGATGAACTCTGAATAATAGTGATAGTAAAATAACAATAAATAATAACGATAATATCAAACATACTGTAGAGAATCCCACTCATGTTAACACATGCAGTTCTGGGAGGTTATTTTTAACTTAGATGTGCAGATAAAAACATATTGGTGTGAACAATTTAAATAAAAAAAAAGGTCCATTTCTTATTAATTACAGAAAACCAGGCATTTGATCATCAGACCTGAACAGTTCTCCCAGCGATGCACTAACCAGATCACAACCCAATTCCCTCTGCAGTAGCTATACTGGCTGTATATAGCATTAGCACTAGTTTGAACTTGTTTATGTCAGTGAAGTAACATATAAGTTAAAAACAAATTGAGCTTATACACTTCAGCAAAACTCTTACTGAAGGAAGTTTTATCTGCGTACAGAAGGCGAGCTCAACTCAGAAGAGAAAACAATACCCTGCCAGTTCCACGTATCAGCCTTCACAAAGGAGGCAGGGAGAGCTTCCCAAGCTCCTTACCACAAAGAGTATAACGTTTGCAGAGATTAGGAACTGCTGAAAGCAGCTTCAAATCTCAGTTTGTTACACGCTTTTCCCTAGTCTTGCTGTAAGGCAAAAAAAAAAGTGCTTCGTCGCACCGAGCGCATTTGCTAGAGTGAAGGAAAAGGTGCGTAGGACGTTTTACCAAAAGGAGAGCAATTTGGCCCAGCCACGAAGGSAGCATTATTGCCTGGTGAGCACAGCCCAGCCCAGGAGCCAGGGCACCCGGGTTTCTTTCTTGGCTCTGCCACTAACTTCTTGCGTGGCCTTGGGCAAGCTATGCAACCTTGAAAGYCTGTTCACCCCCAAAAATAAGGATGATTATAGGAATTAGAAGGCAATTCATTAATGCACTAATTAACAGGCGGCGGGATGTTAGAGACGTAGCTGTTCTGATTCACCCTGGCAGCCAGACAACTCCGGTCCTATCAGCACCACTGCAGGGGCTCCCCTCCCCAGCGAGACCCCAGGAGCAGGGCAGGGGGAGAGCAGCAGCGAGGCGAGAARGGAATACAGTCTCAGCAACTCAGAGTTGCCCTTTTTCTCATGCAGAGGGAATTGAGAGAAGGACACGGATCTCCGTTTTTTGCAAAGAGCCTGTCCCAAGAGGACGCTTGGGTTGAGATTTATTTTTGTTGCCATTTAAATTAAGTATATAGGCAATCCCGAGGCCGTTTGGACCAGATCCAGCGTGTGCAAGCACCACGTTCGGAACAGGGTGGGAACTCTATTTGCGTTCAGACATAGAGGAAGCACTTTAAGCCGTGTCTGTAATGCCAGGGACCTATACTGGAAGGTGCTGAGCATGCACTGGCTAGCGGGGGATATGACTGCTCTCTATAAATACCTCGGGGGGGGGCGGGGCGGGGAAGGTGGGCAAGCGCCACGGAGGGAAATGAGCTATTTAAGCAAAAGGACAATGTTGGCACAAGAACAAACTGACCGTAAGGCTGGAAATTCGAAGATTTCTAAACATCAGAGGAGTGAAGTTCAGGAAAAGCCTTCCAGGGGGGAGGAGACGGGGCAAAAAAACTAATTGAAAGGCACTGGCAGTAGGTGGCTGTGACCTAAGAACTGGTTGCTGGCAAGAGCTGGGGTGTGGTGGATTTCAGAGCAGAAGCTGACCCTTCCAGGAACGACTGGGAAGGGCCCTGCAGAGCTGGGCTTTGCATTCACCACAACGCCACCAAGGTCAAGAGAGCTTCTTTGAGTTTACAGTAGACTGGAAGTGGGCAGTATTTGACTTGGCATGCTGAAGCCCTTTATCCATACAATATTTGCTTACTCCGACAATTGTTTTGCTGCCACCGCTCAGGGGTCTTCCTGGGAGAGGCAATAAACACCAGACTAAACGGAAACCGTAAGAAACATTGTCATTGGGAAATGTGGCCAAACCCTTTTTTCTTTCTGAGTGCAAAGCTTCAGTCTGTTCTTATTTACCAGAGGACTTAAACACATGCTAAACTGCCGGTGTTATGTCCTGGGCTTTGCTGTGGAAGGACAGGTTGTGCTATCAAAGCGTCTTTCTGCATTGGGAATACCATGCTGAAAGAGTGACGTGAAGACCAGGTTCCTCCTCTCCAGGTATCAAACAGCCTTTTGAAACCACAAGGGGCCCAGGCATAAAGGCAGAATAACAACAGTAACACTAGAGCAAGAAATACAAACTCCAATCATTCATTTGCTACAATTTCTCAAGGAGATGCTCATTTCAGAAAAGTACAGTCATCACTGGAAGGTGGAGATGCTCAGTGCCCCTTCAGGATGTATCCCTCAACAAATTAAGGGTCAGTAGGAACCTGCCAGAATCGAAGCGGATCCCTTTCGTTTGAATAAAGAGGTGACAGGTAGAGCTGCTAATCGTCCCAGCGATAGCCAACTGGCTGGCACCACAAAGCAACCTTCCATAATAGCTCAAGTCTCATCACTCAAGCATTTGTATAGAAGACATAAAAGCAATAGTTGTTTGCAATTCATTTTACACCCCAGCGCCACTCACAGAGGTTGCTTCTGGGGCTGCTCTCCCTTCAATGAAAAATGTTCCGGAGCAGTGATTCCCACTGGTTTTCCAGTCGAGACTGAAATGAGTCCATCGGTGATGGTACACTGCCCTGTACGTGGAGCCTAGCAATGTGAAATTGCTGTGCATTGCCTCCCCCTCCCAGCCACATTTATAATGCTTATTAGGAAAGCCAGCTGCCGGGACTGCTGTAAGTAACTCTGTTGTTGGTGTCTCTCTTGAATTGCCTTGGCTCATGTTTCCTACTCAGCCACCCAAGGGCAAGGTTATGGGGTTCACTTGTATTCAGACATTATTATTATTATTGTTATTATTATTATTCATTACTAATATTAATTATGCAGCATGTGGTAGTGCCTAGGAGCCCCAAACCATGGCCCAGAACCGCAGTGCACCCAGCCCTTTATGTGCACTGAACAAGACGTTCCCTGGCCCAGAAAGCGCATGAGCGTGTAGTGGAATAACAGAGGGAAGAATTTGCTACCTAGAGGCCAAATTCACTAGGGCATGAAAAACGCACCTCCCTTTAAACGCATCTTTACCCCATGAAACACATCTGTGCAAGCTAGAACAGAATTCATCCGCTTAAAGGGCAGAGATGACATAAAGACAGAGCATGGAGGTGAGGGTTGGGGTTTTTTTCTTATACTGTCAAGGGATTTATTTGGTCCAGGACTGAAGAACTGTGTTTGTTTTCCAAATCAGAAGTTTTATCACTAGCACTAGTGAAAGCAACTGTATTATGTGTCCTGCAGCCTGATGGTAGCATGAATCTCGTGGTATCTCTCAGGGAGTGAGAGTCCCAGGATCATATGAAACCTTGGCCTCAGACAAAACAAAAGACAGCACGCTTCCAGCCCCACACTTGTGAGTAAATACTTTAAAGTCACACTGCTCAAAGATCTAGAAAATGTTTAAAAAACACAGAGTTTTCTTACTTTGTAACACTTTTGCAACATCTTTCTTATTACAGTCTGAAGAGAAGGTCTCCAAGTAGCTTCCATATTGCTTAAAAGGTAAGGCGTAGAATTAGTTTGGGTTAATGTATTTCATTATTTTCTTAGGATTTAGTCTATAACAATGAGAGAATATGCATTTTGCACGTAGCATTGCACAATACACTACAACACCCACGACTAGCCCAAAGACCTGAATCTTGCCTGCCTGTGCAACAGACCTGCTGCATAAACTTTCCAAGTTACTTCATTTCTCTTTGCCTCAGTTTCCTCCTCTGTGAAAAGGGCATGTGTGTAATTTATTGTAATTCCTTTGTAAACTGTTTTGAGATCTGCTGAGCCCTATGATTTAAAGGAGTGAATGAAGTTTGACACAAGGAAGAACAGAAAAATGGTACTCGCAAAGGCATGTTCTCATTCGTCTGCAGTACTGAAGTTTGTCCTGCAGTATAGCAACATGTCACTTTAAAATTTACTTTAAATATTAATTTAATTATTACTTTAAAATGAAAGTGCCAGACATTTCAAGTCAGGGGAAGTCTGTATATAAATGCCTCAAGGCCTAGGAAGCTTTCAGCCCTAAAGACTGAGGGTCACTTGAAAGGTGCTTTGGCACCTCTTAATGAAGGGAGTGTGTGTTTTTACATCTTGCAGTGGTTTAAAGATCATTTGCTTTTCTGCTTCTCTGGTGTGTAATTGAGCATGTTTTCATGTGGAAATTAAACTTTTCTGCTGCTTTTAGAAAGCTTTTTGAGACTTGCAGATGAACAATATGATTCAACTTTTCCGATTATTTAGAAATAAATAGCAACCTATTCTAAAAAAATCCTTGAAAATATGCGCCTTATTCTGAGTGCAGATGAAGCCCACTGTTTCTGGCACTATCACTCACGTGCTTAAAATCTGGCAGCAGCTCATACATTGAAAAGAAGAGGGTCAGCTACTGAAAAAGCCGAGTAATTGACCAGATTGTACCAATTTCCTGGTATCAGGGTGTAGGTGAGGGCGTTTTATATTTTCAGTAAAGACTTCACATAGTAATCAACAGTAACAGCTAAATCAAAAACAAGCAATCCTTTGAGCAAAGAATCTTGGCTATTTTCCTTCCTTTTTAGTGGATGAAAGTGATTATGAGTGAGAGGTAGTTTCAACCCAAGCCCCTCTTCCTTTTTTAGTTCCATTAATCAATAAACTCTTCTGAATACAGGAATAGTTAGTAAATAATGATAACAAAAAATGAGAGGGAGTATCCACTTACCTTACACGCAGAATGGAGTATCATGTTGAGCACCTTAAAATAATAATATTATCATTACTATAATAACATTCACTTTTTTACCCAGAACCCCAGTAAGGGGCCTAGTACTAAGCAAATCTCATGTTTAAATAGAAAAGTTAGTCTCTTTTGGCTCCCCATGTACTCAACAGAGCAAGAAAGGCTTATCTAGGAGATGAAGCTACTGGCTGCTTCAAATCATCACTCCTGAAGGACCTTCGGTTCCTCAAGTCTCAACAGCAGTTTCAAAGTAAAGAGAACAGATATTGTTTCACAGCTGGGAAAACCAGAGCACAGCAGGATGGGGGGATGTGCCTTTGTTACCAGTCCCGGTGTCCTAAACCAACAACCTGCCTGTTGGGTACCACTGCATCTGAAGGTGCAGGTGTCTTCTGATAAATTCATCAGGCTGGCAGCAGTGAGTCCAAGTCCCTCTCCCCACAGACATTAACTTTCAGGCTAATGGGAGTTCTTGGATGTTTTTAGAAGGCTAACGCAGAATTTCCCAGCCAGGAAAGCTATCGGTGCATTAGCACAACCTAATCCTGCCCACATTTCATTCTGTCTAGTCACCTCAGAGTGGAGGAGCTGCGGCTGATGAAAAAAATCAGTGTAGGTGGTCTTGGTTCCCCCTTACACATACCATGGTTGAGTTCCTTTTTGGAAGTAAAAAGCAGCCCAGCACAGTGGAACTATTGCACTACCAAAATGTAGGTGTCTGTCTGACCTGCCTAATCTCTATATTCATTGTCTAGTCAACAGAGAGAGAGACTTCTCAGAAAAATATTTCTAAACTGAACCACCCCAGAGAAAATTACTTTTTGCAATGTTTATAGACAGAGTGTTAGGAGACCAACTAGGTAACTTAAGTAGCTTAGCCGAGCACTTAGCGTTATGAGCATCTATGAGAGGGAAGCGTGTGTTTAAAGGAAGAGTCCCCTCTCATTCAAAGGATTAATCCAAGCCACACATGGAGGTTGCCTCATACCCCAACAGGATCCAATGGCCAAAAATCATATGTTTCTCTGGGGGTAAAATTCTACTATCTGAGAATCTTCTAGTCAAACGTGTATATACTAAAACTGAAAGGGTGTCTGAAAAGGCCAAAAAGGGGAAAAAAACTAACCCAAAACACAAGGAATGCACTGAAACCCAAACCACAGAAACCTCAAAGAAAGAGCTAATAGGCACAGCATCACCCAAATTCCAGTTGTATCTCATTAGAGCTTTCCTACACAGGGACATGCAGGAAAGTGAAGGCAAGTCAGCTAACTACAGGTGTGAAGTCAGTGCCCATAAATTAAAGCACATGTGCATGTTCTCATTTAGGATTAGAATGCCTTTAGTGCTTAATTCTCAGAGGAGGATTAAGCTACACCAGTGTAAGGCGACTTCATTCCTGAATGAGAGTATCCCCACAAGGGCTAAATGTCTTTAGCTGGTATACATTGACTTTGCACCTTTGCTCATTCACTTTCCTGAGGGTCCTTGCAAACATACAGCCTGGGAACACTTTGCTGCAAAGGGCTAAGCGAGGGGGGGGCTAAGCTGCCACTGATGTGGGGATCAGGGTTGGGCCCATGCTGAAGCTAGCCCTGGAGCTGGTTTGCTTTGCACATTGCAAGCCTGGCTGTAGGAAGGAGTTTCTTCTCAAATGGTTGCATGTGGCCCAGTGGCAATGTAAACCCAACTGCGTACTCAYGTAACACAACATGCTGGGCTTTGCATAATCCAAAGTGACTCCTTTGATGCACTGCAGTGAAGCTGATGTGGCTGCTCTGGCTTTGCTTTCTGAGTGTTGCACTCTTCTGTTTCTCATGGTGCAGCCACCTCTGTCCAGATAGAAAACAGGAAAGGTGTGCACACTGAAAGTACGTGGTTGGTTTTGATGCATGAAAAACATGAGTGCTAAGGGCCACTCACTCAGTGACGAGAACAATCTGCATTTCTCCTCCATTTCCATSACATGCACAGTCTAACCCTAACCCACACCACACGAGTGAATGGCCAGCTGTAGCTTGGCCCAAAATGCAAGCATCTCTCCTCATTTCCCAGGTGGAGAAACTGAGGCTCACAACAAGGACAAAAGGCAGGACAAAGCTGCCACAAAAATCTGCAACAGGGATGGGACAAAATCCTGCTTTGTTTCCTTTTCCGAGCCCACTGCCAAACTGCCTCATCTCTATCACAACAAATCACACAAACAAGTCTTCTGCCCGGCTGGCTTCCAGCTCCCCGGCGTGGCTCTGCTCGAAACCCAGTGTGACACGTCCCACCTTTGCTAAAACAAACAAGGAAATTAACTGCGAGAAGGGAAGGACGAGTCTGAAGTGGGAGCCGTGGCAGAGCGAACGAGGGTAACGGCTTTAACCACGCCAGGAACTGAGACACAGTTCCCCATCGTCAGGGCAGGTCGCAGCCAGGAAGGTATGTGCCTCTCGGCCGCCGTTTGCTGCGTGCCGGCACTCGGCACGTCCTGGCCACAGCAGGGATGGGACCTGCAGCTCTCACGCCTGTCAGCTAYGGTGCAAGGCAAACCGGGACCTCCCCCAGATCAAACATGCGCCGATCCCTTCTTTCGCTACAGAGCAACCACAGCTACGTCCTTTGGCTGCGCTGAGAAAAATTTCGGTTTTACCACACACGCCCAGCACTGCAGGAGAATGGCAGATAAACCTTTCTGCCCRGGCAAGTGCTCCATCAAGCTCAGTCTGCATTGCCTTTGCAGCTGTGTCACGAGCAGGAGGGTTTTGACAGGTGGCTTTGCTGTAAGAAAGGTGGCACTCTCGTCTAGATTACCTCGCACAAGTCTCATTTTGCCTCCTTGAAAACAAAGTTTGCTGGCACAGGAGGGAAAAAGCATTTTTCTCTAGCTGAKGGTGGTATAGGCATGAAGAAACACAGCTGGGATTTGCAATCCACTCAATGGCTTGTGTGTTTGCTGGATCGGGAACCCAGCTCCATCCCTTAGCCCTAAGTGGTCACCTGCAGCACCTGAATTACAAAAGGGCCATCCCCACTACCGCAGTCAGTTGGCGGAGGCAAGGGGAGTCCTTCAGTCCCCTCAATGTCTGCATGAATCCCGCGATGCTACTTGCTCTCTCCTCAACCCTACTAGAAGCCAACAGTCCTTCCTTACATGCTTAAATCTTGCTGAAACTCAACTCTGCTGGATGCGACTTGAGGTCATCTACCTGTTTTCAAGGTCCTGCACTGATATCAGCTAAGAAAGAGCACGGTTTCACTCCAGCGATGACAGCCTGGCTTCTTCTAAGGGAATGTTCATCAGGATAAATATCCATCTTTACTTTTGGTCTCACCAGGTTGTGTTGATAAACAGCAGCAACCAGGACATAACAGGCCATTAAGGACAAAGCACAGCATGAAGCAGTTCCTGCCAAGAGTACAGGCAACATGACTGTTGAGCAAACCATACAACCTTACAATAACACCCRTAAGTGCAATGACATAGGGCTTTTTTTACATCAGGCTACTGTATATATGTCTTTGCATATGGTACAACAACAACAAAAACAGTGCTAAGACAGACAAACCCAGGTACCCCGGGGTCACCCACGGTGATGGCATCACTGAGGTTTGAACCTCAACCATTTCCATGTGTGGGAGATGCCATTGCCACTGGGGTCTAGTAGTCACCCCATTTATGCAGAGAGCCAGGAAGAAGAGCTGTAGACCTCCATGCCACCATGGCCGTCACCACCAGGATCTCCCGCTGGTAGAGTGGAAAGTCCAACATCCTGTGCTGCCAGCTCAGGGCTGTAACACCGTGCTTTTGAGTCTTGAGTTTAATGACAGGGGAAACTGGATTCTGCAAACCCTTGTAGCTGAGAGCAAACGCCATACATAACCCACCTCTAGTTCTCCAGAGGCAGAAACGAGGCACAAATGGACCATGCTGGTGCCAAGAATGTCCAAAACGACATCTAGTAAAAGCAATTGAAAAGATTGCAGAGACTTTCTGGAATGATCCATTAACATTTTTATGATAAAATGTAGGTGTGACAGGTCGGAACCGTCTCCTCTCACCTCCTTAGTGTGGCAGTGGCCGTAACACCTGTGGACACAATACCACATAAGGCAACGTGCTCCCTCTGCCAAGAGACATGAAACTGTGTTGATTGAAATATGAAAATAACCACACCTTGAGCGGATCTAGGTTAAAATGGGGAAATTGCACCTTTCRGTCTTCTTGCATGGAGAATATTTGCAACAGGGGGAGGGAAAAACACGTGTGGAAGTTCACAGCCTCCTGGTGAGCTCCGTTCAGTCAGGAAGTCAGCTACATTGGCTGTATGATGGCTGACATCCCAAATCCAGGGGAACACTGGTGAGGGGAAGAAAAGAGAAAAGTTGAGGTCTCTGGGTCTTTCATTTAGTTAAAAGCAAGTTACTGGACTCAGTGTGAGGGTAACTGGTTGAGAAGCACCAGCCTGGGATATAGAAGAAGTAGTCCTAAATGGTCTGAAACTCCATTGCAGCCATAAGAGTCTGTGGCTGAGATTTTGCCTCATCCTGTGAGGAGGGCAAATGAGAAAGACGGCACAGATTTGGAGACTAGGCCCACTTGTGGGGATGCTGAGTGCCTGGGTGGGAATTGAAAAGTTGTGATGCTTCACCCAGGCTGGAGGGAATGAAAAGGGCGGTGAGGGGAGAGAAGGAGGAGAGCTCATATAAGCAAAGATCCCATTTTGTTTTCAGTTTCATTGCCATTAAGGCTCCTAATTGAAACCAGTTTCACCCAAGGTTTACTGTGGTGGTTGTTTTCTTTCTCTGCTGTTAAATGCAGGTGTTCCACGTAGCAGGAAGTTGGCACGAGGGGGTAAATTTCCAAAGCGCTGCCTGTACCATTCATAAATTAATGCCTGAAGAAATCAGTGTTGTGACGAGCCCAGCTGTGCAAAGGAGGGGAGCAGGGAGAGGAGGATAGGGGAGAGAGGAAGGACGGGTGGGGAAAGGATGTTTGTCACAGCCGTTGGATGGAGGCACTGTGGTGAAGGTGTGAGGAATGAAAATCAACTTAGGATCAGCCTTGATCCGCTGCAGCATATGACAGCCTTGGCCCAATCCTGCCTTACAGAAGTAAGGAGAAAATTTCTGCTGGGTTTCTGTGGGGGCAGTCATAAATCCCATCATTTTGTGTTGGACCTCTGCAGAGCAGAGCTGGCCCAGATGAAGGAGGACTTCCAGGGAGCTGTTTACCAGCCTGGAAGTGGGCTGCAACTCTGTACACACTGCTTTGCTGATATGGAGTGAGTGAAACATGAACCAAAGCAATATTAAAATCGTAATGTGCCTACAGAGCCATGGGGGTGTGTGTGATGCTTTGCAGACAAATAAAATTCTGAAGGAAAAAATATACATATTTTATCCTAAATAAAATACCTTCACGGAGGCCTGCATTTACAGAGGGAGAAACTCTTAGAATACAGATTGTATGTGGGAACTTGACTGTATCATTGCAGACTCTTCCTTCATCTTCCTTAGTACGTGAAATACAGTTTAATAATGCTTAGGGATGGAGAAAATAGAGATATATTTATGGACAGTGAACCTGGCAAACCCCTTACGTAGCTATTTGGGGTTACACAGTGGATGAGAGAGAACAGCTGTTCCCAGCTCAGGAGAGGATGTGGTGGTCATTTTGGACATTACCATGCGGTAGGGTGAGCCCAGGTCCATGTAACATCCTCCTCCAATTTTGACATTATTTACTCCTGGAGGAAAGCAGGGAAAAAAATTAGCCCTTGAGCTTGTGAAGCAGCCTTAGAGCAGGGACACAAGATGTGGGGACCTTTTTGCTAGTGTATTTCTGGCTGCTCAAAAATCAGTCCTGTGGATGCAAAAGGGCTCTGGGCTGGTGATGTAAAAAGCTCCTAATGCAGAAGTCAGCTCGGTGCTCAGGGCTCCATCCTGCTCTGCAGCTTGCATTTCCCTGTAGAGCCTTGGCCTGGAGAAAACATGGGTGTTGCAGATTGAGGTGGCTCTGCCGCAAAGTCAGGGTCCAGCCTTCACCTCAGACGGACCGATGGCTGCACGTCTCGGCCATTAGATCCAAGCACCCCTCCTTGAGAGACGGAGAAAAGCACCAAAGCAAAAAATGAATATTTTTGCAAGGAAATAGGTCAGCGAGCTTTGGTTTTTAACCACAAGGGCAATCATTTTCCTATCGCATCRCGGCTCTCTGCCCTGCACCCGTTCCAGCAGTTGCTCAACGGGTAGGGGCAGCCCTGACTCCCCGTGCCAACACGGCACTGTATTATGCAGCAGCGCACAGCTCCGTCTTGCTATGTATGAATTACCCCCTGCTCAATTAAGCAGCGCCTTTTGGTTGTGCRCTCGGTGGCAGGCTAATGTGATAAAAACGTGTTTATATCACACACAATTAAGCTGTGTATCAGTCAGGTGCTGTTTTCAGAGGAGCGGAGMGATGTCACGGGGTTAACCACCAACGGAAGCTGAAGCTTCAACAGCCTTTATTAGTTCGGCAAGTGCTCCTAACCACACTCTTCCTAGTTGCAGAAGAGGCATCTTCTTTCATGAAGATCTTCACCTCTTTTTGGGCTGTGGAGGTGATATTTACCAAATAAAAACTGTTGCTGCACCTGTGTAGTTCTCATGTGGCTTTCACTACCTCCYGGGTTAACCCGTTCCTCTCAGAGGCTGTTTTAGGAAGCGTCCTTTCCTTTCATTTGGGTTTGCAAGAGGAAGGATCGGTGCAGAGCCTTCCCAGTGACACCTCAGCTTGCTCCCCTGGGCTTCTCAGCAAGACGCTTGGCCGGTCAGGGCACGAGGGGTGCACGGGGCGGTGGGTAAGTGGGAGAGGGAGTAGGAAGGCCTCCAGATCTGAGCAGAGTTTCTCAGCTGCCTTAGGTGTTGTGTGGCAAGGCGTACATGTAAGAAAGGCCTCGAAGGGGTGAAAACGTTTATTTGGTATTATCACCCTGCATAGGTCTGTGCATCGCTGGGGTCAACGCCAACCTCCTGCTAGGCATGCACAAAGATAAGGAGGTGAGGGAGGTGCGGGGTTGCGTGGAGGGAGTGTCTCGGGAGTGTCTTCCGAATTCATAAAGACATTAAGTAAACAACTTTGTGATTCCACACATGTTTTCTTAGGGGCAGCACCCACCCTTATCTGCATCCAGGTCCCTCACTCTTCATTCCTGCTTTGGTGCTGCTTTTGGAAGGAGAAGAGGCGTGGGACAGACTGCTTTTTTCAAGCGGAGTCCAAATTGCTGTCTAGWTCTCATTACACCAGCCCTGGAAGCYGTATGGGCACAGCTGGGGTTAGCAGCAGGAGGAGAAGGAGAGAGGACAAGAGTCCCTTGTCACCTACTGCAGGCACTTCACCCAAGAATCATGCCTCTATCAAGCTTCGTATTGTCCACATAAAGAAGAGTGGTAAATAAAGTCCATGTGAAATTTTATAACTGGTGCTGTGCTGCTGGTCTCCAGAGAGACGTCCCACGGGCAAGGTGTCCCACACCCGGGTGTCATTGGGAAAATACCTTTAAGCAAACCTCTTCTGAGTGTAGGGTGCTGCCAGGTGATATATCCCAGCTGCAGTAAAGCCCTGCAGTAAAGCCTCTCCCACTGCTATGATTCCCCATATCCAAAGCTGTTGCTTCATGCATACCAGACCAGCCCTACCAGAAGCACCTGGCAGGTGAAAATACACAGCAGGACAGAAGATGCAGTGTTGGTCTCCAGAGGCGAGAGTGACAGACCTTTGCCRATAGCTTACCTGGGTCCAACGAACAGCTAGAGAAATTCACAGAAGAAAAAAACCCAAGGGCTACTGAATACAAAGGCAGACCCTCTGGTTCAGATGCAAATTGCTGACACCTGGAAGGGTGTTTGGGGAAGTATCACTACACAATTTTTCTCAGCTTTTTTCCAAGGTATCTATTGTTTGCCACTGTTAGCCATTACACGCTGCTCTTCCCCTYGGTACCCATTCTTCTCAGCTATATAGTGAGTCTTGTATTTAACATACAAGGCTCAATACATCTAACCTGAGTTCCTTTCTGTCCTTAAAACAACCAAAGTGCATCTCAATACTGTGTTGCAATTTCAAATACAAAGACTTTGAGATGATAGTGGTGATCTCAAACACTCAAAAAGAGGGAATCCATCTCTGCAGACTCTGAGATTACCTTAAGGACAACGTGAGATTTTACCAAGGAGCAATTCTGTATTCTCTTTTATTGGCTTTCTGATCCAAAGCATTTAGGGAACCACTAATGAGTCATTAAACTCATCTTCACCACTCTGAGAGGTGGACATGGGCTCTTTAAAAAAAAAGCGGCTTTTCTTCAGGCATCATAAAAGTTGGTGCTCTGGAAGTGTCTCCTATGACATTCGGGGGACGGAGTGGCATGAGAGGTGCAGGATACGTGTATTGGCAGACATGAGCATCAGGGAGGAAAAGGGCAGCCTGGATGCTGCCCCAGGTTGGTCTGATCCATTCCTTGAGGCCACCAAGGATAAACAAAGGCAAAAGTGTTTCTTGCAAGCAGTTCTCCCCTTTCCCCATAGTGGGTCTGAAGTCATCGCTGGATGAATGTTACAGCAAGAGAGGGCAGGACTTTTAAATCGGTTTATAGCTTCTGTTTTCCTTCACCAGGTGACTAATTAGTCCCAGACGGGGCTAGTTACATTTCCCCAGGGGGGGAAGGTGCCACATAGGAAACCTTGTGGCAAAATCCTGTTCTCCAGAACTACACCCAGCTGCCTTACCATAAGCAGCTCGTCTCTCTCCCCATCATGTCCTACCTCCTTCATCTTCCCACTTTGGCAATACTTGGACCATGAMAGCCCAGTCTCCTTACTTCCCCAGTCCTGAGTTACTCCACAGAACCAAGCCTTGACGTTCAATGAAGAAAAAGTCCTATAAACATTAAATGAACATTAAAAAAGAAAAGATTTAATCTTGTCATTTAGGATTTTGTCCTGTGGCCAAGAGGACCTAAAGATGTGTGACTTAAAGTTGCTCTTTGTAACGCGGACTTTAGAAAAAACACTGCACTACTTTGGGAAGCAAAGGATGCTAACAAGTTATTGGAGAAAAAAACACATGGCCAGATGCTATTCCCTTGAGCCCCTGAGGGTAGATGTTACCAGCCGAGGTGTGACAGTACTCCAGCACTCCAAGACTATAAACAGAACCTTAAGCAACTCATTTAAGACAAATCATTTTAGAAATGAAACGTTTACTTACTCATCAACATAAAACCTCCACTCTTTAATTGTCTATCATCTCATTCTGTGAAAGCTCATTGAAAATCTACCAACATTATAAATAGAACTGCTCAGTTAACAACTGCTTTGATGTCTAAAATGAAGTCCATGTTGCTACTCCCCCTGTCTACCTGTCTGTTTTTTTGAGATTGTCTCTGTTTAGACCAGCATTCCTGGGCTGGTAGTGAGATAGATGTAAATGAGCTATGATGAAAGATTAATTTTCATTGGAGGGAGTTTCTTACCATGTACAAAAAATTAGAAAGGTTTTCTATCTCACAAACATCCCAAAGTAGAGAAAGGAGATTATAATGTCAGCAGAAAGGTCAAGTCCTCCCTGCTTCCCTCTGAAAAGCAAATCAGATCCTTTAATCATGGTCCCCATTTTCAAGTGCCACAGAACTTGAATATAGCCCTAATAATCTCCAAACGTTCTACTGGGATGCCTGATTTGGGTACTGTAGGCACTTCACAGTACTGATGGTTCAGGGTGTGGAGATCAGGGTAATGCAAATAACTCATTGGTTTCTTGTCCYGAGGTATATAGGCACATACAGAAGGTGGTCTGAATATGGCACCCAGAGCCTCTGTCTGTCCTTTGCTGAACAGGTCATCCCCTAAAAACTCAGACTCCTTTAATGATATTCTGAATCTGAAGCATCCAGATTTTATGTCAAAAACCTTATCGTGCCGTATTGAAAACCCAGCCCTGGGCTGGCAGGTGGGATGTGAGGGATACTGGCAAGAATTGGCTGTGCAAGCTAGCTGAGAAAAAGCCCACCCACGTCTTTCATGACTTAGACAAGTACCATCCGTCCCTCAYGTTCATAATTCCTGAAGTTGCTTCCAAAATTCAATGTGTGGGACCTGAAAAACTCCTATCGTGGAGGGGGTCTGAGTGCAGATAAACTCCTAGACCTGTTGCCAGTACACTGGAAGGCTAATTAAATGAATATGGCTTTCAGTAACTTCCAAGCTAAACAATTTGCCAAAGCATTCAAACTTGCTGAAAATTGGAAGTGTTTTGCCTCTATTGGCTCCGTGCTCAAGCATCACAGGATGGTTAGTTCTACCAATAATTCATGTACCTGCATGTTTTAATGACAACTGAAATACCCTGGCATTTCTGGGCTAGTATGTGTGCTATGATCTATGAGCCTACACTCCCTCTACCTTCACTTTGAACTGAACTGCTTTATTAAGCAACCCCACTACCCACCACTATCTAACATGCCAAGACCTGTGAAGTTTTCTTGTACAGTGCTGCCTTTGAATCCYTTCCAAGACCCAACCAGTAGCACCAGTATTCAGACACTGTAGGATGATACCCAGAGCCAATGAACTAAAACTTCCTTTGGGAATCTTGAAGAAACCCAAGGAGCCTGTTTTTTTTAACCAAGCCAATGAGAACCAATTGACACACACACTGCAATCATCAGGACAGGGAGCTAGAAATGAGCATATCTGCAATAAAAATCTCTTTACACCTACCTACTTCCCCAGGGGAGTAAGTTCCCTGTCCTAAAGGAGCAGAACAGGGCACTCTGTAGAAAGGAATATAACAAAAAAGGGTTCCTCTGCCTTATCTGTACTGCACATGAAGCTGCTTCAGAAGCCTATTTCTAAGGATTTTTTTCTTATATTTACTCTTTCATTGTTGCAAAGCGGGTAAGATAGAGCCTCAGATACCCAGGGTCAGATCCACAAATGAGCTCATGCGTTTCAAGTGGCATTAGATATTCAAGTAGGAATTTGGAATGAGATTTAGTTCACGGATTAAGGTATCCAAATATAGGCATTTACGTGTTGACCTGTGAAGTCCCACTGTGGTTGGTGGGGGTCTACCAATGTTGTCAGTGGCCTCTAAAAATTTACTCAGCTCGCCTTAAAGCAGACACTTTTATTTAGCCCACCAATCAGCTTTCTTGACAGTAGTGACTGTACTTTCTAGGAGCTTCAATCAGTTGGCCACGTACCAACACCTGGTACCTGGAACGAAACCCTAGAGTATCCATAACATTTGCACCAACCAGATTGTCAGATATGATTTGGGATCTATGGAAGACCTTTGGTCTTCTGAGCAGCATCAGGAGACAAGACAACATGCTCTAGAGCACCTCAAAGGACACGCAGCACGTGTGTGGAAAGTGAACAGTGCAGAGGAAGCAAAACTGTTTGGCAACAGGGGACAGAAAGAGTCTCTATGGCTGAGTCATTTTATGCCATTTGCCCTCAGGGCCATGGTCTATTTATTGTCATAGGCATGTCCTTTGAGTGTAACCTTTTGACTTTCAGGCCTCTGAGTCTACTGGATGACTGGTTAATATATTGGTTACACAGCCCTCTTGTACCTAACTACTGTTAAGATGAAATAGTACGACTGAAACATAACAGAAAGAAAAGAAGAAAAAAAACCCCAAACMAAAAAAAAAAACCATGCAACAATCTGCATGCTTATCGGTCTCATCTAATGTCCTCTCATCTTGGGATGAAAGGGCAAGGACAGCTTTGCTTCTTCTGACCACCAAACAAATACTCTTTATGCATTTGTTTGCACATATATATTTATTTATACTACAGCACTTCACAGCGAACTTAAATGGTTCCTGGCCAAAGTACGCACAATGTTTTTCAGTTTGGTTTTTGTGTATAGCTCCCAGAAATGTCTGGACAGAGACAGAGAAAGTTTGGAGCAACACCTACTCCTTGTGTTTTGCTGGATCCTAGCAAACACAAAACAGGATGCAGAATTGGCAAACATCAGCAGAGAAGGATCTCTAGTTGTGTTTTAACATCTACTGAAGTTGCCACAGGATCTCTTCTCTCCAGCTCCTGTTTCTTTTTTCCTGCTGATTTTCCTAGAGAAAGCCAAGGATGTGCACCATGCCATGCCCCAGAGCCCTGATTCCCAGGTGCCAACATTAGGGACTATTGCTCCCTCTGGTCCCCATGTCGAGGCTTCTTTCTTGTGCAATTAAATGCACATGGGTTTCTGTGCACATCTGAGTCTCTTCCTGATCTGGGATCATGATGTGGCCATGGCATGCATCCAGCCCCAAGAGCCCAGAATTTCTCCTGAGTTCAGTAGTTTAAGTTCATACCTATACAATCAGACAGAAAAAAATCCCAGGAACAAGGTCTCATTTAATGAATTAACATACATCTGTCTCCTTCCAGCCAACACCCCCAAGACACTGTAGTCTAATTCCCTTCATGTCCCACACTGGTGCATTTATACCAGCAGATCTGCTCCGGTAGGTGTGAGGGAGGCAGGGAGCAGGCAAAGGGTTTTATTACTTTAACTATTCCAAGATAATTAAGCAGGGCAACTTTTGGGTGTAACCAAGGACTAAGCCCCCTTTTATTGCTCTGACAGAGTAAAGAGGCCATAAAAGACATTTAAATTACCATTACCCTCAACAGTGAAATTCGGAGTCAGTCCAAAAGAAATTCTATTCATTTTAGGCTCACTGACTTCAGTGGAGCTGAGATTTAGCCCTCAATTTCACAGCCTTGGAGAATATAACCCTATCAAAACAAGACTCTTTAGCAAACCATTACTGTAGCCTTTGAAGCAAAACACAGAGAGGGGACACTCAGACAAATGTCAGGAGGTGGCTGCAGTGAAGCTCGCTTGTGTCTGCAGAGAGCAGAGACAAAAAAAACGCCCCTGTTGTACAGGGAGGTGGTCTCCTTTCACCTGTCCTAAGCATTGGCATCTTCTCAGGTWGTTGTTTTTGATACACCCTTATACACTATGCCCTTCTGGGCTCAAACCTTCCAGTAGGATTTGCAGATGCTCAGCTCTGGCTGCTCAGCTCTGTTAGGCTGCAAGTTTGCTTATAGAGTCTAGTCCCTGCAGTTCCTTGAGCAAGGGTAGACTGTATCATTGAATCTTCAGCATTTCCTTTATCTGTTATTTAAAATGGTAAGGCTTACCAGGAGATGAATACAGGAACAGAGGAGTTGAAAGCTTTTATATCAGTCCTGTGCAAACAAAGTTAATGTGTCTTCCTTGTGCRCAAAGATTAACTGTGATTAAGTGCTCCAATATGAAAAACGAAGACAGAAAAATAGAAAAGTGTTGCAGTGCTTAGCCGTCCTTCTTAAAATAACTACCATTGTGTTAGGCTTAAAAGGCATTTGCCAAAGATTTTGTGAAGAATTAAGCTTATTTGTTATTCTTTTAAGATAGAAACAAGAGTAAAGGAAAAGCTGTTAGTCAACATTGTCTTAGAAGATAAAGGTTTCTAGATAAGAGCATATATGGGTCAATAGAAGCTTCAGTAAATATCTTTCTTGATTGACAGGTCTCTTGAGATTTTTTTAACTGGTTTAATGTCACCTACTTTCTTTTTCTTTTTCTTTTTTTTTAAACGTTCTTGCAGTAATATTAGCTGATGGGGGCAAGCAAGTTATGTCACATTTATATTTGACCAACACTGACACTAGGAAAACAGTGATAAGCAACCTAAGGGATAGTGTTTGCACCATGTTAACATAACTCAGGCATCTTACCAAGAGGTTCAATTAAATGAATGAGATGGAGTCAGTCCAGACACTTCAGATTATGAATGTCTCCAGCAGGAGAGACTTTTCTCTGATTTAACTAAACTTATTTAAAATCAGCCCTCAGAGCATGGGGAGAAAAGAGCTATACATTTGCAAACCCTGGGCCTTAGATTCACTCAGGGGACTGGGCATTGGTGCTTTAAGCTGTTTGTCTGCAAGGTGTAGYTGTCAGGTGTTAAAAATTGTAAGCCTACCTAGAAGTCCTAAGGCAAAATATAAAATTCAAAGATCTTTTAATTTGCCTTCTGTGGCTAGGCTTATTTTTTTTCCAGTTTCCACACAGCCACAAAGATTAAAAACAATTTACACCGAAGAGGAAAAAAAAAAAAAAACGAGGAGATTCTCAGATGATAAGCTCATTCCAGCAGCTGAGTATTTATAAGGGATTCAAAACAAAATAGGCTGAGCCAGGGTGTAGATGTGTCTGTCCCTCTGGAAATAACACCTCACTCAGCAAAGATGCCCTTTGACTTCAGCATGGCTATCTGAGGAGTCAAGTGTTGTTCAAAGCACTAGTGCACACCACCCCTGAAATGCATCCAGCTGTGTGAGAAATAAGTTGAGACCACAGTGCAGCATCCCTTGAAACTAAGTCTTAAAAGATAGCCACCCCTARAAGAGATTCCTGCGTTGAATAGTGAAAAAAATAAATAGCTCTGCTTTGCATCAGGATGCCAGAGTCTGAAGCATTTGAAGCTTTCTACTCTGCTGCAAGGGGTAGGAGAGAGGATGCAGACMGACTGGAGGACAGGGAGGCACAGAGGTTTGCCTACAGTGGAAAAGCTGAGCCTGTTTAACTTCACTCAATGACCAGCAAAAGTCTTCTTTCTTTATGGACAGATCGAGACAGGAGTAAATATCTTCTGAATTTTATTGGGCAATCTGCCCCACCAAATTAATTAAGGTTTTTAAAATGAACCTTAGACTAGTTACAGAGCGTCTATACCAGGGATTTGCAATGGCTTTCAGTCGTGTCCCCGGGGCATGCTGGACGCGGCAGAGCAGGGTGTGTTAGCAGAAGAGATGCCCACATGCCTGGACGCTGCCTCTGGCTCCAGCCGGGCTTCGGACTGGCTCCCGGCCCGGGTCCTAGCAGGCACCTTGCTGTGCTTCTGGCCTGGCCAAGACTCTCATGGTTTCTTGCCTCTCAGCAAACAGGGAAAGGAGTGGGTCCTCTCTTTGGTTAAGGTCACTTACTCTGCAGAGCTTAAGTGCTGCCTTTGGCTCTCACCATCCCACCCTGATGGTGATTACGTAATGGTTGAGAAATGCTGAAAACCACCACCAGAACCAGCAGGATGAAGCCCCGGGCCCTTCGGCCAGCAAGGAACCTCAGAAACCTGACATCGACAGAAAATAAAATGATGGGTGGGTGTAGGAGCTGGATGGATGCTTCCAATGCCTCGTTCTGGACAAGCRGAGTGGTGTGAATCTCCTGGAAACATCGTCCTTTCCACTTCCRCCCATGGAGTCCCACAGGTCCTTTTTCTGGGACCATCATAGCCCTGACCCACGAGTGGGGACAGAGCTACAGCAGAAAGCTGCCCTGGGAGACACACTCCCTGGGTAGCAGAGATGGAAAGGAGATTCCTCCTGGGAAAACAGAAACAAACACAATGACTGATAAAAGCCTTTGAAATACACTGTTCAGTGAGGACAAACCTGGGGAGAGAAGATGTTCGATGAGACACACAACACTTGCAGAAAAATTTTAACGTGTTTCAACTCATGCAATTTTCAATGGGAATTAGTGCCGAGTGTGTGGAAGAAATTCACCTATTAGCCTTCCCCACACACCCTACTGCTGGTGCTGGCTACAGCCAGCTCATATGATTTGAAGCTTGATTTATCCTCAGTGAAAAGTCCTGTTTAAAATTCAGTAATGCATTTATTTATTTTCAASCTATTTCCCTAGCCTAAAGACTGCCTGAGAGGCAACAGATAGTTCTGCCTTGAAATGTGATATGGCAAAAGCCTGGGTGATTTTGGCCTGTCTCAATATTGTGATCACCRTTGGGGAGTAAAAGTCCTTCTCCTGCAAGCTGCAGGGACAGTGTGTGTGGATTATCACATGCATTTTCAGGCCCCTCACATCCATGTTGAGTAGGAGGGGTGCAGAGAAGAGCAACACGAGTTTTTAGGGCTGGCAAAAGCCACAAAAACCATGAGCAGCTTGGTGAAGAAATGACTAACTTGTGAGCCAGCCCCACCCAGTCTGCAAATGCCTAAGAGGTGTGAACACTGCGRAGAAGGGGGAATTGGCATAGGGTAAGGAGAAGAAATCAGTAGAGACAATGTGTGAGGTGCTCTCTGGAAGGCCACAGTCCAGATCTAGACCCTTTTACAGGAGACAACAGAAATCATCTACCCAAGCATGCTCATCGTGTGGTATGAGAGACCAAGACAGAGGGAACTGGAAAAAAACCAACCAAGGTAGAAAAGGAGAACGAAAACAACATTTGGTGAAATGCTCATATTTCACACAGCAAGAGCAACCAAGTGGCGGATGGGTGACACAAATGTTTCTTTGTGCTCAATTACAGAGGATGTGCATGTGGCCACATCGACAAGGCGATTCAGAGCTTCAGCTCAAGCTTTGGCAGCTCAGAGCTTTGTGCTCCAGAGGTGTCCACATCAGCCACCCTTCCCCAAGGTGGCTGGGTCTTGCTAYACGTGACAACACAGACCTCCAACACATTAAGGAGGACAAACAACTAAAATGACCCTATCACTGATAGATGGAAGGAAAGTAACAAAAGACCAATTTAAAATTATTTTGGGCCAAAACTTGGTAGATGAGTGCTTCTCCCATGCATYTACCCCGGGTTTTCATCCTGAGACACTATTTAGATCCAGACAAGGCCTGACTAAGTGTAGAATTGAACAGAAGACCAGTAAACCCAAGGTCTCCATCTCTGAACTCCCACTCCCCTTCCTCCTCTGCCATTAATAGCAAGTGTCTGGTTTCAAAGTATGCCACTAGAAAATCCCCTTTTAAGTTGTGGTTTTTGACTCCCCCTCCATGTTTTTTCTTTTTAATTCTGCATGTTGCCACCACTTGTTCAGGGGACTTCGTTGTTTGCTCCTTGTTGCTGTTTGTTTTCTCCTTTGCTTTCTGCATGGGGTAGGATAGCAGAGGGTGGAAGTGRACGTGCTAATCATCAACAAACGTGGGGCAGGTGGAGGTCAGCACAGCAGCAGACTCRGTGCCTGGTACGGAGCTGCATGGGCAGGAGCCAGCATAAAACCAGCATGGTGAGGGGAAAGAGAAGAACAACGTATTTTTTGTTTGGGTTTGGTTTTCTTTGGTCAGTCTCCATGCCAAAAAAGTTAATTCATGTGGGTTTTCAAACTRCTGGAGACCCGAGATGCTGAGGTGTGTTTAGGAGATYTGAGTTTGTATGTGCGACATAGTTRTCATTAAGAAAAATAATATCCTTGGGCAGGGAAGGCTGGAGGGGATGGGGAAGGGGAGGAGGTGGAAGAGGAGGAAAGCTGCTAAGCTAAGAAAGGATGAGGTAATGATAACATAATTTCCTAAACTGGCTACTAATTAACCACAACTCTGGAGCTTAGTACTGTGAACTGACTCCATCATAACACAAAAATCGCTCTGTAACCTGAAAAAGAAAAAAAAAAGCAGCAGCACATTTTTYAGTGACAGTGCTAGCCAAAGAAACTAAGTGCATTTTATAGCTTTAGTTTTTTCTCTTTTTTTCTTTTTTTTTTTTTCTTCCCCATACTCRTAAGTAACAAGCCAAAACTTCTTGTGCACACAGGAGGCAGGGCATGGGCATTTTATRGTGTGAAGTAAAACATGAGAAGATGCAACTAAAGAATAGAGGAAATTCCCTTTTGGTGCTGCTCTGGCAAAGCACAGAGATGAACAGTGCCCAAATCAGCCTGTCTCGAAGTGTTGCTCACGTATATGAACAAGGAGGAGGAAAGCCAAACACAAGCACCTTCCCTTGCCCAGCTCCCCCCTGCTTTGAGTTGCCTGCGGTGGTCAGGTACCCTGGGATCAGCCTGAAAGGGATCAGCTGATTCCTCATGAGGAATAGTCAGTATATTATTCAGTACACTGAACAGTGACAGAGGTCTGGGCTGCAGSTCCTGTGGTCCTGGCCCCTTTCTCCCATGACAGCAAGATGTCTACCCAAAATACTCCTTCAGTGGGAATAGCTGTGTAAGAGGCAGGGCAGGAAAGAGCTAACTTCTTGTTCAGTTAGCAGGCATTGCCCACAGCCTGTTTWCTTCAGTAGAGGAAGAGGTCCAGTCTTCATCCTGCCACCCACGTTAAGTCCAGATGCAAAAAGGCATCYTTCTATGGAATTACAATAAAAGAAGTCTAAATTCTCAGGCATAGTAAGGTGCGGTACAGCACAGCTGCAACGCAAAGCAATGCTGTAATACAAAGCAGCCAGTAGCTCAGCCAAGTCGAAGAGCATTGAAGGAAGAGTTAGATGGYTAAATATTTTGAGAAACTTGCATGAAGCTTTAGGTTTTGACTTACTCATGTTAGTCATTCACTTACTCATTACTTACTTGCTCATGTGCATTTTGGGAGATGACAAGAGAGGAGGGGATGTCACCCTCGGCATGTCATAAAGGGTAGAGAAAAATAGGCCTGCTAAAAGCTTCTCTTTTAATGCTGGACCMCATATATTGGCAGTGTAGTGTTGGCTTCTTCTGGCAACAGAGGTGTTGAGCCAAGAGAGAAGTTGAATCTTGAGACAGGAACATGACAGTGGTAGTACCTCCAGTTGATGGGGAGACAAGCTTCTTGGGACACTACAGAAAAGCAAGCCAATATCCTAGCCAGGAGCCAAGGAAAGCATTAATTTGGGGGTGCGGGGTGGGGAAATGTCARGCCTTGGTGTTTTGGATACCCAGGGGAAGAAGAAGCCCCAGTGACACAGTGGAGAGGGCTGAGCCCCTCTCTTCCTAGCATTATCACATCATGCACTGGGCTTGTGCCCGTGCTCGATCTGCTCACCATCTCTTTCTCCCACAGCACTGCGGAGGAGAAAAGCCACACAGCTAGGCTGGGAGCACAAGAGCTTTGGCCRTAAAGGAAAGGAGATGGAGGCTAATGAGGACCTAAAGCCCCCTTCTTTCCTCTCTCCTTGTAAACCCACACCTGTGCGTCCCAGCTGTGCTCACAGCCAGGGTTTTGACTGGAACCTTTCTCTTACATGAATGAAAGAGCTCGCCTGGATGGCATATTTGGGAATGCACAGATGAAATCAGCCTCAAGCAGGGGAAAGTTGCCTGGCATTAGGGCACTTGAACGCAAGCTAATAAACCCTGCCAATCTTCACAGCTAAGACACTTCCTCCCCATCACTCAGCACCAGCTCAGAGCTGCAAAGGAGAGGGCACAGTGCTCGCGGCTCCAGCTCAACTTCCACTTTCCAAATGCTACATCCTCCATCTGAAAGGTAAGCCATCACGTGCAGTGCCTCTCAGCATCCATTTCAAACTGCTGTTCATGCCACACTCTTCATACGTTTAACATGAGCAAAATGAGAGATCACAGCTCACAAGGGGATTGTCAGAGCACAGGGCTCGAGGAAGATGCAGCATGCAGCAGACTTACGGAATCGAGASAAAACAGCCTTGGTTTCTTTTTTTCACTTTCTACCTCCATGAGCAGTGGAAAGAAAAGTGTTTCCATCCAGCAGGCCCYATGAGTGTCCTCTGTGACCTTTAGCATCGCCATCGTGTCTGTAGCGAGATCCTCAGCTGGTGTAAATAGTCATAGCTCCCCTGCCTTAACAAAATGACCTTCTCTTCTACCACAGCTTCCACCCCCAGACTCCACCTTRTCAGACACTCCCACCACCAGTGCTTTCTGTAGCTGACTGCAGCCTGACCCTTTCTCAGTCACATCTACATAGCTACTTTATTTATTCCTATAACTCTGATTTAGTGTTTTGGTGGTGGTGTTGGTTTGGGTTTTTTTTTTAAGGTGGATTAAGTATTTATTGGAGCATTTCTGCTTTTGTTCTTTCATTTCTTAAATCTGAAAAGCAAAATGAAAAAGGTGATTACAAACAGAAGCTTCGGACGTGTTCTCATGTCATAGGAGAGCAAAAGAGGACTAGTTTGCAGCTCAACCAAGGGTTGCTCACTGAAAACAAGGGTGGGATTCCTGGCTCTGGAAAATACTGAACTGTTTTGTATCAGTTTGGGTGTTCTTACCCAGAATGGGTCCTACCAAGCCTCATACACTACACATRAGCTTCATTTCTTTGCCCCTGATCCATCTGCCACTCTGGATGATATGCATCTCATTTGTTGTCATCCTGGCATCTCTCTTCTGCCCCAGGGCCAGATTCTATCGGACACATCCCATGGGCACATCCAGTCCTGTCTTGTGTAGAGGGCTCTGGAGCAGAGCAGAGGCTTCAGCCTGTGCTGGAAACCTCCTCCTCATATGGCAGAGACCCTGGAGGAGGCACGTCCACCACCCAGAGACATCTCCATCACAGGCACGGTGTTCCCCTGTGGTACAGGAAAGGTGTGGATTGGTGATTAGGGCATTATTCTGGGGTATGAGAAACCTCGGCTCAAACCCATGTTCAATGGGTGACTTATACGTGCTCCTGCCGTAGGCAGACATCCCTGAAATCCTGCTAGGAAGAAGCCTGATGCATCTGTCTCCTCATAAAAGGCAGAGAAGCACTTGGGTCCTTTCAAGAATCTGGATTCATTTTCAGAAATGATTTAGGTATTTAGGAACTACTGGGGTTAAACAACTCAAACGAAAAGTGCTTTCATTTTAACACGTCTTTTGAAAAAGAAAGTTCAAAATTATTTCTTCTGAAAGCTTTTCTTTTAAATTTTGAAATAGGAAATTCRACGAATCCAGCTCATTTGCCTTTTTTTGTTGGGTTTTTGGTTTTTTGGTTGGTTGGTGGGTTTTTTTTTTCAGAATATCTGTTTGAATGAATAAGTGTTTTCCAAAGAAACTTCAAGTCAGAAATTTCTCACTGGCTCTTATTCAAATTCAGAGTTGAAACTGTCACAGGGGTGTACGAAGTTCTCCCCAGAGAAGACATGGCACAAAGTCATAGGTAGACTTACTCAAGRAGGATGCTGACTCTGGTTCCCTTGACATCAGACAGTCCTGGCAAGAGACAGAACAGGTCATGTTTGAAGAAACTTTCCTTGAGTGGCTGAGGACTCTTCCTACTATACTGCAAGAGTACAGCACTTAAGCAAAACTCGTGATTCTTTCAAACATGTAATTTCCACTAATAACAGTGGGGAAGAAAAGAAGATTCAGACTTTGATGGGATTTGCACCAAGAACAGCTTTAAATAAGTCTAGCAGGTTGATGGACTTGCCAGCTCTTTATTTACTAGCGGACCAATAAATTGGCCAGCAGAGCCATAYGATGGCTATATGGGGTCAGCAAAACCAGCTTTTGGAGCAAAGGCCTGAAAAAATTGATTGCCACTAAAATTCAGGACATGAAATMAAGCAGAGTTTTCTCATTCCCTCTTGAGCTTGTGAAAGAATTAGAATGCCACTGATGCTGCTAAAAGCCACGTGCATCTCCCCAGTTGCCCATTAAATAGCAGGAGGCTGCCACGGGGCCACCCGGCACTTCAGTCACACCTCATTCACAGGATCTCCTTTCAGCACAACTGTCCTCACTCTTGCTTTTCGCACCCACTGCCGAGCAGACCCGCAGCTCCCATGACATTTACCATGTGGCCTCATTCACACGCTCCACGTCGAGATACTACAYCATTCCCAGGGCCAGTGAAAGATCCCTGTTTTTGTGGGATGATGAAATCTCTTGCCACTGAGATGTGCTTGACTCTCCCCCTTCTCCAAGAAAGGGAAAGGGAAGAGGAAAGAAAATGTTTCATACGGCATCTCACTTCATTTGGGGTCGGTGGAGCAGATGAATGAGGCTCTCCAGCACTCATACCCATTTTTTCTCCCTTTTTTCATCCTTCTGACTTTAGTAAGACCTACTCAAACACAACACAACCCTCCTTAACACAGTAGGACCTAAAATCATAGTTCTTCTCTGTTGGAGACTGTATGTTAGCAGTGCCCAGCTCAGTCAGGGCTTGCATTTKAATTAGAATCTCTAATGGCAAAATAATATGAGAATAATCCCAGTAAGTGCTTTGCCTCTGGCATCCGGAGATAATAGTGACATTTCAGGTGTTCCTTAGTCTGTATCCATTTATTATTATTTTTTGTCCTACAGCATCAGCTGCAGGTTCTGATAGACAATGTCTTCTTCAATAGCCATGRTAAGAGAAGTTCGTTCCCCTGAAGAGGGTATGGTCACAGGTATGTATCTCACTGCCTACATTTAAGGAAGCTAACGGGCAGAGGAAGAGTCAGTGAAGGAATCTCTGAAGGGGCTTTTCTCTCTGCAGACTTTGCAGGGAGCCCAGACCCCCGACTTTGGGATCAATGCTGCATGGCAGGGTGTCCTGTTCTCCAAGGAAAGACCACTCTGTTCAATACTGCTATACAGCTTGGAAACAAAACCACTCCTCTTCTCAGCTTTTTGGAGCAGAACCTACCTTTGAGCTGGTTTTGGACAACACTGAGCACGGTGGGGTTTTGGTCACCATAGGAGACCTACTGAAAGCACCAGTAATAACCAGTCATCCTCTGTTGCCCTGAAAGAACTACTGGGATATTTAAAATATATTGAGGCTTTTTCTTGGGACTGATGTGTGTAAGTACTACTTTTAAGGCATTTCAGCCTTTTGAACCCAAAGGCATTTCTAAGTCTACCTTTGCATGGAGCATGCTACTAGTAGAAATCAAACCTGCACTAAGGCTAATTGTGGATATGCAACTCCCATGAGATATCAAAGCAGGAAAAAACTCACATAAGGATTTAAAGCATCTGTCAATGTTAACAGAGCCATTTTCCTATGCACACAAAATTCCAGTACCTAAACGGGGCCTACAGGAAAGATGGGGAGSGACTCTTTATCAGGGAGTGCCGTGATASGATGAGGGGTAACAGTTTTAAACAGAAAAAGGGTAGATTTAGATCAGATATTAGGAAGAAATTCTTTACTGTGAGGGTGGTGAGGTACTGGAACAGGTTGCCCAGAGAAGTTGTGGGTGCTCCATCCCTGGAAGTGTTCAAGGCCAGGTTGGACGGGGCTTTGAGCAACCTGGTCTAGTGGAAGGTGTCCCTGACCATGGCAGGGGGGTTGGAACTAGATGATCTTTAAGGTCCTTTYCAACCCAAACCACTCTATGATTCTATGATTCTGTGATTCTACAATTATTAAAGCTTTGTTTTCTGATACGATAACACTGAAAACAAGATCCCGCTGGAAAAATGGAAAAAAGAGGGGGAAAAAAAAAGCAAACCAAAAACAATGCCTACACACACACTTTAAGCAGTTGTAAAAAAAGCTTTACTTCACTGGCTTAGGCCAATCCTCCCTGCCAGTAAACTAGGCAGGACTGTGGTTTAACAGTTTTGCAGATGCTGTGAGGTAAAGAGAAAGAGCAAGTGGCTCCTAAGGCGTTCATGCTGCTGGCCTCGTGTCTTTCTGCCTCTCTTTTTCTCTGATCTGTTAACTGGAGCCTTCAGTGGAAGGATGGAGAAGTACGGAAATGAAGATGATTCATCAGTACCTGTGCACATAGATTGTAACGAACAAAGTGGAGGGAGTCTAAAATAAAGTTACATGAAGTGAGAGTGAAAACCAATCTGAGTGGGGAGGTCTGTTTAAAACCACTTTGCTGTGCAGTTTGGGCTCATGGCTATCGAAGAGGTCAACAAGTATTTCCTCGCTCCCTGGTAGTGCTGAGTTATGCTCCTACGGTGCRGTTTCTGATGGGTTTGTCCACTGAAATCGCAGGTTTCTGAAGACCTGCTGAGTGCTGGCTGACTGTTAGCTAAGCACACTGCTTTCTTTGAAGGTGCCAAACTGCACTAAAACTAGTTAAAGTCACAGGAAATGTTTCTTTTTTCCATTTAGGCAGTTGTTGTCCTTGCCCCAGGGATGTTATATGAGCACGAGTGGGAGGGACCCGGACCCACACAGTAGGAGAAAAGTTAAATAGCCCTGGAGCTGGTGAAGCGTCCTGCCTCCCATTTCAGCCAGGCGCTCCCTGTAATCTGTCAGCTGTCCGCTGCCTGCTGTAGACYAGCATCATTAGGTACATGAAAGGGGAAAACAAACATGCACAAAACCCAAGAAAACAAAGCAAACAGGATTCATGGTCTAGTGGTTAAAAGGCAAATGCTGGGGAGTCAGGAGAGCTGGCTTCCCTTGCAGGCTGTGGCACTGTAATGCTCTTTGGTTAGCATCTCCTCCCTGTGCCTCCGTTTACCCAGCTACAGAAAGGGGATGATTACCCCTCCCTGTGTACATTAGGAGGGCTCCAAAACACCCACAGCCTAATCAGTGTTACAGGTTATTCCAGCCTTGGCAACCTGGGAAAAATCAAAGCTGATTTATACAGTCGAATCTTTGCTGGCACTGACAAACTGGTAGAGATCATCCTGTCAAGTATCATATTTTGAACGTAAGGTTTATACCATTCATTCCTGTCATATTTTTTTTTCCATGCAATGGGAGATATTTACTGCCTATGCTAATGTTCCCTCTGCCTGTGAGTCAGKATGCCAAAATGAATAAAATCAGGGAGTTTCAACCTCAGAGAAAGGCCACAGCAGAGCACCCCATGGGTCTGCGGCCAGTGGGACCCCAATGCAAAGGAGGTTGGCTGGGAGGTGTGTTCACAGCTGCAGCTTCCCAGTATGGATCTTCCCTGTTTTTGTCCCCTGTGTCACTAAACCTGACACAATGCCACTTCATACCATCATACCGTTGCGGTAACAGCAATGCACACAAACGAAGACACCCTCGAAATGGCAGAAGAGGGGAGACCATCTCTGGCACACCTCCGTTGGTTAGACTTGGGTTTTTTGGTTATGTTGTTTTTGCTCAYGCCCTCTAACCAAGAGAACTAAACCAGCAACATTTGTCGAAAATCTAAGCTAAGCACGGTGTCTGCACAAGTTAGTTTGCCAACAGTCACACATCACRCTCTTCTTACCTGTGATGAGCCCAGCTGCACCAGCAAACATTCAATTTCTCCTGCAAGCATATTGTGAATTATAGGCCTAAACCTTACCTATTTACACCTCTCTGAACCTTTGGCCRTTCTGGAGTATTTCATTAAGACCAAGGATTTCTAAGCTCAAAATGAATAGGCTTCTTTACAGAGATCTCTCCTTTGGTGTGTTCTTAAGGTCCAGACAAAGCAGTTTTGTCTTGACCATCACTAAACTGAGAATTGTGGACTTGCACAAATTTTATCAGAAGAGGCATTACATTCTGTGGAAAACAGGAACTTTTTCTCAAGAACCTGAAAACTTTCAAGGTACTCTGAAAGTATTCCATCAGAAAAACAAATTTTCAGTTTTCAGCCTTTTTTCCCCTTTTTTAACAGCAGAAAGACATTTTCCATAGAAGACATGGCAATAAAAAACAACCCACTTCCTGGGAAAATTCAATCATCTCATGTATTCAATGGGAGTTGCAGGGCACTAATAATGTATAAGGTATGCAGTAATATATTAATGTCTGTCTTTATTCAGGTGTTTAGGATCTTGACTGCCTGAGGCAAAGGTCCAAATARCCACTGGAAAAAGCTACTTTTTCCTTACATGCTTACTGGGAAGACACTTGGACCTGGATTTATCCCATCTAACAACATGGGCTTGACTTCATTGCCCACAGCTGGGTGTGAAATGCCACTTGAGATGCYCTGTGTCATGTTTGCCAGTCTCTGGGGATGGTTCAGATACCSCAGGTGTCTCAAGAAGCACATGCATGTGTGAAGGCAACAGAGCGAGCCCTGGGTTTAATCAAGGAGTGTGCATGTCTTCAGCTCTTGCTGTAGGTAACAGAGAGGAACAAGCACTTCTGTTCATTACTGAGTGAGCCCTGGGTGACTAGAAATATATTTCATCTCAGTTAACTTTACACATCTAGTAGGCTCAGGCACTTGTCTAGAGTCCCCCTATAACCACTGGAGAGAGACAGGCATGTCAGGGCCATTAAACATTAAACACAGCTACCTTAGATACCTTTATTAGGATGGTGGGATGCACTTTATGGTGAGAGCCAAGGCAGCTAGCTTCAGTTGTGATAAACCACAGAATCATCATCTGGGTTTAAAAAAAAGTCTGGACATCACTTGATCCAGCCCCTCGCTCAAAGCAGAGCCATCCTTGAAGCTAAATTAAATTGTTCACGGTCTCATCTGGTTGAGTTTTGGATATTTCCAAAGACGGAGATTTCTCAGCCCATAAGGGCCTCTCTTCCACTGCTTGACCACCCTCAAGGTGAAAAAAAAAAATGTCCCTAATATCTTATTAGAGTTTTCATGTCTGTTGCCTYAGTCCTGTTGCTGTGCACCTCTAAGAAGAGTCTGGTTCGGTCTTCTCTACACACTCCAATAAGGTAGCTGCAATACCTAATCCATAAGATAAGTGATCTCGAATCTTCTCTGAGCCAAACCAGGACCCTCAGTTTCTCCTATTATGCCATATGCTTCCATCCCCAGCCATCTTGGTGATCCTCCACTGGGCTTGTTCCAGTATGTCAATCAAATATTTGATATYTAATGTTAGAGGATAGAAATACCCTTCCAGCCATCCTCTTGATGTATAATCTAGAAGTCTTAGATGCTCTGGGCAGTTCCTTACACTCACATAAGATGAACACAGACCCTAATGATAAATAAGTTTCCAAGTAAGAGTTTCATTCAGAATAGCAACTGCACTTTAATTTACACTCTACTTCACAGCACTTCTTTTATGAACTCCGTGTAGACAAGGGCACTGAAGGTCTCTTAARAAGCTTATTTCCACTGTAGGTACCACAGAATTTGTGACCATCCATGAGTGAAAGCCTCTAGGGGAATATATAGGTAGGTTTGCTCCACATCACTGATAACAGTTAAGCCTCAGAAATCTTTGGACCAAAGRCCTCATAGAGGTCACAGTAGTATTATTCTTAAAATACGATCTCTCCTGCTGTTGGTTAACAGTCCACTACAGTGTAGCTTTGAGGGTAGAGGGAAGCATTGCTAAAATGCTTTCTGAGAAGTCCGAATGGCATGTCTTTTTCTCAGAAAAGTAGGTGGAAGTAAACAAGCAGTGGTGTAAACAGATTACTTCGCATGGAAAGTGGAAGCAGAAGACTAAAAAAGCAGGCTTGCTAATTATGTAGTCATTTTACTGCCAGTAAAAAAAGGGAAGGGAGAAAAATTWAAAAAAGGTGCCTTCACTAGAATGAAAAACTGGGTCTACTTGCCCACCTAAAGGGTAATAATAGCCATTCTGGGAGAGCTAAACCCTTTGAACTGTGTCTAAGTACCACTTCTGTTTATTTTAAGGAAGGAAACTGTCAGGTTCTGTTTGTTCGTAGTGAGCCATCCACAATGTGCCTGATGCATTCAGGACTAGTAAAATAGTGGTACATCAAGTATAGGAAACAAGAGGTTTATCATGGGATTAGTCTTACAGAGATAAAAGTAATCACAGAGTTGCTCAGGACTTCTTGTTTGCTGTGAAACTTGACTACAGGAGGTGATGGGTCTTTTCTTTTACAGCTCTTTCTGGTTCAGGAGGGAGGGAAGTGGGGTTAAAATAAAAACCGCTCATCTCCCCCTTATTTTGTTCTTCCCCATCGTTTGGTACTTTGCAAAGGGGCAACTTTTTTTAAGGGATCATGTTTCTACCTTGCAACAAATCCCAGTCATGATTTTTATGGGCTAATTGCATTCCTGAACAGGTCATGAACTCTGGGCTGGTTTATTTCTATTCCTGATTTTAATTTTAATTTAAAAAAAATAGTAAAAGAAAAGTGAACTGAGACAACTAAGACTACGCTTTTACTTGCAGTGCATATGTTATGAGGCCAGTCATTTACCGTTTCAGGGAATCGTGTTTTATAAACCAACTGGCTCAGCSTATTAGCTCACCATCTTGTGCCAGTGTTCCTTTATTTCTAGCACCAAGAACAAAAAATTTAAAAACAAAACTATTTTTGGAGGAGTTTTAACGCACAGTGGCAAAGTCCTTCAGGGATACCATCCACAAGCCAAATCATTCTTCCACAGCTCATTTATACCTTTTTCTTTGAGCTGCTATATTGTAGATTGGAAATGCAGACATCTCTGGGGAAATGCTGTCTTATGGCATGTCAATGGATCTCCAGCCAGTGCTTGACACTTGCATGAAGCTTTGGACTATCCAGACACCTAGGTGAAGGGTGGGATATGTTTAGTCTTATTTTGTACATGTATCTAGTTCTCAGCTAGCTATACAAGACCCTTTAGAGCCAGTAGAAAGAAATGAAAACTCAAGAGGGGAAATTAAGCTGACCTGTCTTGAGCCACTTCTCTGGGGTTTGATACAGTCTGACCCATGAATGAAGCATGGGTCTGGAGAGCCGAGCTCTTATAGCTGTCTGTTCAAGCACCAGCGTACACCAGTGGTTGAGACAAGCCTCTGTTTCATACTACACTGAAAGAGGATGCTCCAGTACTTACTGAGAGCGCTCTGATTCAGGATGCCCATTACAGTGAAGTTGTGAAACAAATTCTTCAGTCCAAAATGGAGCCAATGAAAAAGAAAAAAAAAATAAAAGAAAGCATTTTTATATTTTTGTGCTGGTAAATGTCAGAGTGCCATTGAGTTCTAGTGATGCTTACCAGAAAGGTGACTGGGACTTCCCCTGTTTTACATTGGTCCTTTCAACTCTAAAATCTCCTGGTCAGGAACTGATTCTCTTTGTTGGTGAGTCCTGAAGGCCTGATTACAGCAAGTACAACAATACCATACAACACAGTAATAACAAAATTACATACATTCAGACATAGAATCATAGAATCATAGAATAGTTAGGGTTRGAAGGGACCTTTAAAGGTCATCTAGTCCAACCCCCCCTGCCAGGGGCAGGGACATCTTCAACTAGATCCGGGTGCCCAGAGCCCYGTCCAGCCTGAYCTTGAATGTTYCCRGGGATGGGGCATCTACCACCTCTCTGGGCAACCTGTGCCAGTGTTTCACCACCCTCATCGTAAAAAATTTCTTCCTTATATCTAGTCTAAATTTACCCTCTTTTAGCTTAAAACCATTCCCCCTTGTCCTGTCACAACAGGCTGTGCTAAAAAGTCCATCCCCTTTAAGTACTGAAAGGCTGCAGTAAGGTCTCCCCAAAGCCTTCTCTTCTCCAGGCTGAATAATTCCAACTCTCTTAGCCTTTCTTCATAGGASAGGCGTTCCATCCCCCTGATCATTTTGGTGGCCTCCTCTGGACCCGCTCCARCAGGTCCATGTCTTTCCTGTGCTGAGGGCTCCAAAGCTGGACGCAGYACTGCAGRTGGGGTCTCACCAGAGCAGAGTCRAGGGGCAGAATCMCCTCCCTCGACCTGCTGGCCACGCTGCTTGTGATGCAGCCCAGGATGCAGTTGGCCTTCTGGGCTGCAAGCGCACATTGTTGGCTCCTGTCCAGCTTTTCATCCACCAGTACCCCCAAGCCCTTCTCGGCAGAGCTGCTCTCAATACCTTCCTCCCYCAGACTGTAYTGATACCGGGGGTTGCCCCGACCCAGGTGCAGGAYCTTGTACTTGGCCTTGTTGAACCTCATGAGGTTCACACAGGCCCACTTCTTGAGCTTGTCCAGGTCCCTCTGGATGGCATCCCATCCCTCAGGCATGTCAATCGCAGCACTCAGCTTGGTGTCATCTGCAAACTTGCTGAAGGTGCACCCAATCCCACTGTCTATGCCATTGATGAAGATATTAAACAGTACCAGTCCCAATACAGAATCCTGCAGGACACCACTCGTCACCGATCTCCATCTGGACATTGARCCGTTGACCACTACCCTCTGGATATGACCATCCAACCAATTCCTCACCCAYCGGACAGTTCACCCATCAAATCCCTACCTCTCCAGTTTAGAGAGAAGGATGTTGTGGGGGACCATGTCAAAGGCCTTACAGAGGTCCAGATAGACGACATCGGTAGCCCTTCCCATGTCCACTGATGTAGTCATTCCATCATAGAAGGCCACTAGGTTGGTCAGGCAGGACTTGCCCTTGGGGAAGCCATGCTGGCTGTCTCGAATCACCTCCCTGTCCTCCATGTGCTTTAGCATAGCTTGCAGGAGGATCTGTTCCATGATCTTCCCAGGCACAGAGGTGAGACTGACTGGYCTGTAGTTGCCCAGGTCTTCCTTTTTTCCCTTTTTGAAAATGGGGGTTATGTTTCCCCTTTTCCAGTCAGCAGGAACTTCACCGGACTGCCACGACTTCTCAAATATGATGGATAGTGACTTAGCTACTTCATCTGCCAGTTCCTTCAGGACCCTTGGGTGGATCTCATCAGGTCCCATGGACTTGTGCACCTTCAGGTTCCTCAGATGGTCTTGAACCAGATCTTCTCCTACAGTGGGCAGCTCTTCATTCTCCCAGTCCCTGCCTTTGCCTTCTGTGGCTTGGGTAGTGAGGCTTGAGCACTTGCCGGTGAAGACTGAGGCAAAAAARCCATTGGGTAYCTCCACCTTCTCCGTATTCCAGGTAACCCRGTCTCCCRTTTCGTTTGGGAGAGGACCCACATTTTCCCTTTTATCCCAGTCTTCCTATTATCCCCAAGGTACCTAGAGAAGCTTTTCTTGTTGCTCTTGACGTCCCTGGCCATATTTAATTCTATCAGGGCTTTAGCTTTCCTAACCTGATCCCTGGCTGTTTGGACAACTTCTCTGTATTCCTTCCAGGCTACCTGTCCTTGCTTCCACCCTCTGTAGGCTTCCTTTTTGTGTTTGAGTGTGACCATGAGTTCCTTCTTCATCCATGCAGGCCTCCTGGCATTTTTGCCCAATTTCCTCTTTGTTGGGATGCATCACTCCTAAGCTTGGAGGAGATGATCCTTGAATATTAACCAGCTTTCTYGGGCCCCTTTTCCCTCCARGGCTTTATCCCATGGCACTCTACCAAGCAGATCCCTGAAGAGGCCAAAGTCTACTCTCCTKAAGTCCAGGGTAGTGAGCTTGCTGTGTGCCTTCCTCGGTACCCTAAGGATCTTGCTCTCCACCATTTCATGGTCACTGCAGCCAAAGCTGCTCTTGAGCTTCATATTCCCCACCAGCCCCTCTTTGTTGGTKAGAACAAGGTCCAGCATAGCACCTCTCCTCRTTGGCTCTTCTACCACTTGGAGAAGGAAGTTACCATCAACGCATTCCAGGAATCTCTTGGATTGCTTATACCCTGCCGTGTTGTCCCTCCAACAGATATATGGGTGATTGAAGTCCCCTATGAGGAACAGGGCTTGTGAACATGAGGCTGCTCCTGTCTGTCTATAGAGGGCCTCATCCGCTCAGTCTTCCTGGTTGGGTGGCCTGTAGCAGACCCCCATATGTTACATGTTGGATGAATGTATCTCATTTAAGTTGAGATGACTACGATGCAGGTGCCTACCTCCAAGTGAATGTCTAGGATACCATTACGGTCTGAGAAGACCTAGTCAGTGTAGTCATTGGAGGAAAACATCTGATTTTTCTGCTTTTGAAGGAGGTAAATCACACCCTAGTCTCTACTGACCCTGTTTGATTTTTCTCCATTTACCAGCAAGGGATCCAAGGTGATTTGCTCAAGTGTGGATATCTACTTTACAGATGAGCACTTTTGATCAGGTAGCTCCCATGTTTAGTCACACAGGGTAGCAAGGGACTGTAAGGTCCACCCATTCTTGTCTCCACATCCTTTGGATAACTTCCAGAACTACTGCTCAGAGTAAATTTCAAAGCACCAGTGGGAGGTATGAAAAAAGGAGTTAAAAAGTTGTGCCTCTGCTCACCCCATGAACTGACTAAGCGAGTGCAACTGGTTTGGATGATGATGGAGGACTTTGAGAAAGGACTGTAGTAGCTTTTCTCTCTCTGCAGAGGAAATATAGAGGAAACAGAATGTTCCAACAAAATTCTGCTAAATATTGACCTAGATACCTAACAAAAAAACTGTGGCCTCAATAACTTGTCCATACACAGAGACCTGTGAAAGGCCCTTAAGGAAAAGATTTTTTTCAAGTCCTTGTCCTAGCACATAGAAGTTCTTTGCCTGACAATAAATGCTTTTTAACACTTGTGCAAAAGCAAAACAAACCAGGGCTAAGCACTCCCATAAATCACTATAAGTCAGCCATCTCCTTCCAATTCTGTGAACACAAGGGAAAAAAATGTTAAAGATGTAATGTTGACAAAACAATTAATTAAAGTCATAATATGGAATAAAACAATGAATCCAAAGCCAATTTGCTGTTCAGATGGCCAGATCACAATGTGAAAGGGATGATTACGATTTTAGACATTAATATTATGAAATAATAAATTCTTGCAATCTCCTCATCTCTGACAAAAGACAGACAAGATGATAGGTAAGACTGACAATTCAACAAGCCTCACAGCTGGAGCATCTGCTCCCCACAGTCGCCCTTTGCAAAAGGATACAACACTTGTGTGATTGATGGTACAGCTAGCACTATAGTTCTCCATTTTGAGAGAAATATAAAGTTTACTTCAAGAAAATCTCCTCAAAATTACAAAATGCAAAATACATCATGCCAGCCAGCAGACTTTTTAAACTCTACTTTGTGCTGCAATGGAAAATAGATACTGAGAAAAAAAGAAAGAAACATTTTTTTTAAACCTGTTTTGCAATTATTATTTTTTGCGTTGACTTCTTTACTTTTATCTCCACTCCAGGGCATGATCAGGTGAATAAATTTCCATAGAGTAGTGTAAGTGTTGGGAAAGCATTTGTGTTATGGTCTGTCTTATCGTACTCCAAATCAGTCGGTTCAGACTTTTTTAGCATTGTCTAACAACAAGCTCTACTTGTAATTAACATTCCACAAATAATCACATCAAAAGCAACTAGGTGGCCAAAGGCAGGATCCTGTATCCTATGGATGAATGAACAATGCCCCATCAGGTAATCTACAGTATGAACCCCCAGTCCCCCTCCCATACTGGGAAAAAGTGCACTGCACCAGTCCCATCACACGTCTCCAGCAAGGCACTTCACCACAGGTATAGTCTGCTCTCATCCTCTGCTTTACTGCTTTCTCTTGATTTTAACCCTCACCATTTTCCCTTCTTATTGTGAAGAGGCTGCTTTTCTCCCGGCTATCACAGACAATAGACATAACCATCCAGCACCACACACAAAATCAAATTTTTTTGGCTGTTCCTCTACCACAAAAGCTTGTGAGTGCAGGTAACCAGGCTCCTCACTGTCTCATCCCTGAAAACCATTGCTCCTTCAGCCCCCCGGGAACACCGAGGAAGCCATCCGGGGCAAAATTTAGATGGAAATATTTTTGTTAAGTAGATTATTTTCAGCCAAACATTCAACATATTCAGGTCATGCCTGTCTGCTTCAGGGAAAATAAGTGTTCTGCAAGCGGAGGGAAATCAGGAGAAGGAACCAAAAAAATCCACCCATCTGCTGAATCGAAAGCCAAAGACGGGCCTGGTCCTTCCCTTCAGAGGCCTGAAAGAGAATGAAGGRAAAGTCTGAGACTTCCTGCCTTTGTAATGAGTTTACTAATTAAATGTTAATTGTGGGCCTCGACTGACCAACATTTAAATGAGGCCTCGGAGCCAGGAATTGGGCTATTGTGGTCGAATTGTTTACACGGACAGGAAAATGGCTTTCTAAACATYGGATTCCTGTGTGCTGGCCAAGCTCTGGAGGAATCTCCACGTGCAGCGCTCCTGGGGATCGCGCCTGAGGACTGCTCCCGCGGAGCTGCTCCGTCCTCAGCTGGTGAGTGATCACACGTGCTCCTGGATGCCCCCGGCTTCCTCCTATTTCCTATTACAGGGTGGCTTTGATGGAGACCTGAGAAGGGGATGTCCATGCTGGTCACACCAGGCCGGTTGAGCGGGCGAGCGATGCCAGTGCTGCCAAGGGGTGCACTTCTCTAACGTAGACAGGAGGTTTCCCACCTCATACGCCGTGGGTGGCGATTAGAGGATATTTGTGCCTTATACTGAGATTAGAAGTGGTTTGTGGCAGGAACTCTCATTTTTTTCATCTGTGTTTAGTGCAGAAAGCAGCAGTATGGGACTGTGCCTCAAGGCTGGTGCTCACAGTCCCAACTGCTGTCAAATGAGTAAGTACAAAAGCCCTTCATGCTTTAATGCTTCCCTTTTTTCTTTACTCTTCTTGATAGTCTCCACATATTCAGACTGGCTGTTGAAACATATTAGTCTTAGCTCTGATGCATCCTCTATAGTTTGGGTTGAGTTCATGTCTTTGGGACATTCAGCAGAGATTTGAACCTATGAATCTRACTAGTTTCCTCACTCCTTCACCTTCCTTTTTATCTGAATTTCCTCTGACAGCTTGAAGAGCCTTTTTCACACTCATCATTCACATCACCTTCTCCAAAATCTTCCTGCTAAGGAGCGATGGGCATGGTTCAGCCCTTGACCCACTTGGATCAGTTGTTCAGCTCCTGTTGTTCTTTCTGGCTTCGCTTCGCTACACATMTCAAAATCCAATGCAAAATATGCTAAGCATCATATTAGTGTGTATCTTCAGTTGCAGAACCACATGCCAGGTAGTTTTTGAAGAATTCATGCTTTAGTCGCCAAGCCTATGTGGTCTTGCATTTCTCTAAAAGCGTTTCAGCACAGTAGCACAATATGATGAGGCAAAAATTATTTTGGGGTGCCAGAAGCCTGGGAGTTATGCTCTGTTTCCTGCATATCCATTTCTCCCCTGAAGTTTTCAACCATGCTGATTAAAATTGACCGCACCACCTTAGGCTTGGTGACTGCGATTAAGACCCATCCCCACCAGTGCTGATAAATTTGGCCTCGTAAATTCTAGTTGAACTTTCATCCTCCTGCTGAGCTTCCCCTTTTATTTGTGTGTTTAAGTCGTATTGTTGGTAGTTTAGATTTGAAAATGTATTTGACCATTATATCTCACGGGGGGAGGAAAAAGTACTCACCTGATTTACCAATTAGCCTTCTATTTTATTTTAGAAATTGATGTCAGGGAAGTGAAGTGATAGCCTAAGCCATGCTGAAAGGTTCTATTAGTTTTGTGGTAGCCACAGTGTTAAGCAATTCCAGCTTACCTGGGGAAGGTCAGATGAGTCCCAGCGATAAGGCTCACGGCTGAATGTAGTGCTTTATTGTGGAACAGCTTGAAGCTGTATTAGCCAACAGTGACTTAAACTAGTAAACTGGGTTCCCATCAAGTTCAAATTAAGCTCTTGTAYCAAAAGGTCCCATTGGATTTCAAATACTGAGAACTGCAGCAAAACCAACCTTCTTGTCGTCTCTCCCCCTCAAAAGAAAACAAAAATTCGGGCTTTGGTTTTGTTTTGGTTTTTATTCTAGTTTAACAGTGAAGATTAAGAGCTTCTATATCTATAGAATACGAGGAAGTAAAATACCTCCACATTGTCCCTGCTTTTAGGAAATGCCAAGAGGCCAAAGCATAGCAGAAAGCATAATGAGAAGCCTCTAGTGTCCCTCATCTTAGGGATTTGGTTCTGCATCAGTGGTGGTCCTGTAGTACACACCCTGAACTCCTCTTTTATAAAACCATATTGTTATCATCAAACAAAATCATAACCTGCTTCAAGCAGTTCTTCTTGGTTATTTTGCTCAGGAWTATTCCAGTTTTACATGAAGATGCTCTGAGCATTGTTTGCTGTAAKATGATCTGGTCATAGCGTTGGCCAAATTCTTTGCTGGGATCAATCAATACAACATCACTAATGCCAAGGAAGTAATTTACTGGGATTACTGGTTGTCTGCTCTCTTCTATTTAAGGAAACATTTCTTCTATTAAACTGTTTCCTATTTCCTCTCTTTTTGAGAGTAACACATTGATWTCAGCGCAGTTACTTCTGACTGTCAGAACTGCATCAGATGAAATGAGCTATTKGTATTCCTACATAACCATTTTTCTGCAGAAGAAATGGCTTGTGGTTTTTCTGAAATGATGGCCTTCAYAGTCATGCATGTTTGTAACAGCACAGGAGCATAGGGCAGCTAGGAGGAAGTATTGCCATCACTGTACAGATAAGCCACTGACCTACTGGCGTCCAAATTCATTGCAACAAATTTTGGGCACTAAGATGAAGCATCTGAGTGAGGCATATAGTCAGCTCACACTTCRCCTGTCATGAAAGGGGTGGGTGGAGGTGGCAGTGTCTTAATCAGCCGTGGTTAGAGCTGCAAAATTCTCTGTTGGAGTCTTTAGTGGTAGATATGCTGTGGGGATGGGTGAAGAGGAAGCGCAAACTGCAGCGATAGCTCTCTTGGTTTCTTGTTCTTGTTGTTATCCAATGGCTGTTACTTTATATTTTTGTTGTTGTTGTTTATAATTTGCCTTTTTTTTAGGAGTGGAGAAAGAGATATAAAATGCACATCAAGAAATGTCCACTTAATATTCCTGAATCCAATAGATAAGGTTTGACTTATCATGGTTTCTTGGAACATGATTCTCCTTGTGCTAGGGACATGTAAGTCTTATTTTTCATATATAAACCTACCCATAAACTCAATGCAAAACCCTGGGAAAGGCACATGGCAAGGACGAAAGGTTGTTCTAGCATTTAATGGGTTACCCACTGTCTCCTGACRCCTTACCTTAGCTTTCCAGAGTGATGACTTGGGCCAGGTATCATGCATCTTGGTTCAGTGACTTATTGTCATTAATTTGTTGCATGCTGGAGTACAACTGTCAGACTGGGATAAATCCATGGCCACAAGTATTACCCGCGGCTGTCAGTGTGCTGTGCACCACAGGCACACCACACTCCCTGGAGATAGGATGGGAAGGTGGGATTCAGAAAATGCCAGTTCAAAAAGCACAGATCCTAAACACCTGAGCTATAGGAACGCTACAGAGCCTCAAAGCAGCCACTCCATCCATGACACAGGTGAGCTATTTGGGTTTCCCCCAACTGAGGATGCCTCTTACCCACTCTGATACACCAGCACCAGCCTAAATGRTATTCTGCAGCCTCAAACACTTCTCTTACTGCCTTGCCATATAGTTAAGCTCAGAGCCTCAAGGATACTGAAAGCATCTAACCCTGCTAACACTGCATCACTCGTACCTGAAGTTCAATATGAAYTGGTATTTTTACAGATCCAATCCCAAGTGCCTCACAGTCACTATGACATTAGGAGGTTTTAGCCCCATTTCCCAGATAGGGAGATGAGGCACAGGGAGATGGAAGATGGTGGCACAGTCCCATGCTACCTGGCACAGCAGGAGGAGCACAACTGTATCGAGGCAATGCTCAAGGCAGGTCTGGGAGACCCTCTGAGAAGCCGGAGCTTTTCCCTGGCTGAAGCAAGATACTGCCAGGGCTTCATGGCTTTCCAGAGCCGATGGCATATTTTGGCACACACCTGGGTACCTCTGCATGCCTYTGCCTTGGCTTGAGAAGATACCCTGCTAAAGAAAGGTAGCAAAGCAAACCCCACGTAAATCTCCCATAAGAATTTCCTAGCAGAACTCACAGCCATTTCCAACTAAAATCATTAAATCAAACACAATTGCAAGTAAGTAAACAGTTGTCACAGGACCCTTGATCTCAGGAGAAGGAGGTGTTGGCAGACTGCCAAAGAGATGTTGCCTCAGCAGCAGGAATTTTCCTTCCAGCAAGCGTAACCCTAACCCTGGAGAATTTTACCTTGGTTTGTAGACACGTAAAGTCATATTCACACTGCCCATCACGAGGGCCTCATTCAAGTATCTCACCTCTTAGGGAGTATAAGGTCAAGAGACTGATGAGCAATTCAGACCACCTACCACCTGCCAGAGCTGTCAGACCCTCATTGCTCCTACAGATAGTGGAGAAAAACAGTCACATCTCAATCATACAGGCTATCGGTTATTATAGATGAGGAAGGCCTCCAGACTATGGTGTCCTACACATGGCCCATGTACATTACCTGCCTGGGCCAGACCCCAATCCATCCAGCCCAGTCTCCCTCTACAGCCAAACCCCAAGCCAGAAGATGAGAAAGAAATAAAAAGCTTCACAGCAACTATCAGTTAAATATTCTGTGACTCTACCCTGCTTCCCTTCTTAGTGAAAGATGGAAGAAATAATTCTGTATTAAATCTTTTTGCTACACAAAAGAACAAGTTTAGACTCCTCAAATGATTTTGGGAAACTCTGCATATTATTGTCAAATCGTTCTAGTCAGAAGAAAAATCAAGAACAGGGAGAAGAAAAATAAATTGATGCCTTTTTTTTTTACTTTTTGAATGTGAAGTGACCCAGAAAAATCAATTATTTGCTCTAATATAGAGCTATAATCCTCTCTAACAGCTAGAGTTTAGCTTAAGCCCTGAAGTACAAGGTTTAATATGCCTTCCAATAGTTTTATTGTCTTTAATTATGGTTTGCATTGTTATCCTTGGTATCTGTATAAATAGCCAATCCCTTCTTTGATATGGTTTCCTTAGGGGACAAAGTACATGAGATGACACTGTCTGTGCCTTTGCATCTCTCTACCTGTTCCACAGTGAGAACTTCTGAGTCTAGGCCAATTTCAACCATATTTGCAGAGAAGCAGAGATACCAAGATTAAGTCCTGAAAAGTTTAACTGTAAGAGTAACCTGAAAGTAGAACAGAGTCACCACTGAATGAGTGATGCCAGAAAAGCTGCACAGAAGGAAAACTTCATAGAGGTCCAAATATGACAAAGATTTGATCAACATTTGCACTTTATAATATATTGGAGAATATGCCTGGGAAACTAAATCCACAGAGCCTTCTTTTGCTTTGTTTAGACCAAGCTATTTATTTTATAATCTTGTTAAGCCCTGCGCTTAGCAAATTTTGGTAACAAGTTGTTCCCCAGATTAGGTGCATGTTGATAGTATAAGCACGATCATACAGACATTTCAGATGTACCTTTTCTGTCTCAGCCCAATTAGATAGCATGTGGCTGATGRTAAAGGATGGAGACTTTTCTGGATAGTCCTGAAAAAATCCAGGGATTTTTTGAACCATATATGGTTCAGCAGAAGTAATTTTCGTGGAATGAATTTGATATATACAGACAGAAAATAATTTCTGCAGTATTTAGAAGATGATAAAATCAGAGAGATTGAAGTGAAGAATTTATGGAAAGATGCATTTGTATTGCAYGTTCATTTGAAATCTGATTCATACCTCCTGCATTTTCTTGCATGCCTTCATTCATTTCACACCTACTTCCTATGTCGGTTCCAATTGCACCTATTACATTACTGTCCTCCTACCATCTTGTTAGCTTACTCTCTATCTCTGTTTTTAAATGCAACGCACACATTTAGTAGGTACATGAGTAGCCTCAACAGAAGTTAATTTAAACAGCATACATTTGCATTGGAGGTCTCCCTTCCAAGTACYTGCCAGGCCCAGTGCTGCTTGGTTTATATGAATTAATGGCATCACCGCCTAAGGTGCAGAAGCTCTGAGAACTAATCTGCTGCACTGTAATGATTCCRTTCTTATTACACTACAATGATTAAGGCCGTAAGTTGAAAAAAGTGTTTAAGTGAACATTAAACATATGCTTAAGCCTTAATGGTGATAATAATAACAACACTTCCAWTTGTATAGCTATAAAATAGGGGAGAGAAACCTGGATTACTTACTGGAATGATATATTTTTATCCTAAATTAGAGTACAACGAAAGATGAGATGAGATGAAATAGATTTATACCAGCTTCTGTAGTAAGTTTTCAGTAGTAACCACAGGACAATGTTTTTTAATTCTTATATTTTAAAGCTATTGTTAAAAAAAAAACCATCTGATTTGACTTCCTGTTCCATCTCATCCAGTTAGGCCTGTATCTAGCCAGTAACTTGTGTTGGACTAACACATTTCTCCCTGGAAGGTGACTCAATTTAAATTAAGTAACATGCATGAGGAAATGGAAACTCTGTCATTCCTTTCTGTAGTTTCTTAAGCAGACTCATTGTTAAAAAGATATGTGCCTCATTTCTGAGATGAACACGTCCAGCTTTCATATCCATGATTCTTGTTATCTGCTTTCTGACAGATTAAACTGCCCTTTCGTATCTTGCGTTTTCTCTATTATGCAGTGTAATCAAAGCATTTCTCAGTCTTTCATACAAGCTAAATAAATTGAGTTCTTCATTTCTTACACCATCAGGCATTTTCCCCAAGCCTCTAATCCTTTCAGTACTTCTCTTCTGTGCCCCCTCCACCTCTACAGCACCCAACCCAAAATGGGAGTCCCACACCACATGCACAGACCCCCTGATCTGGGGGAGATCAGACCTCCTGATCTATGGTGAGTTTCYGGTTTAGCCTAATATTTTTTTTTTCCAGACAAGCTTTTTAAACCCAGATAGTATGGACAGATACCAGCTTAAGGGAGCGTTGACACAAGCAGGTTGGCCAGCAGATGTGAAGGTGCAACAAGAGGAGGACAGTCACCTGAGGGGTGAGGAGCAACAGCCTCCTACCTCAGCTGCAGCCAGACGTCCCATCTGACTGTGCCATCAGCCGGCTCCATCAGGGCAGCTCGCCTGAGGAAAATTTGGGCTGGCCAGTTATTGTAAATTACATCAGGCTAATTAAGCTTTGATTTACAGATGTCATTTTACAAACTCATTTTGTACTTGGTAGAATGTGGTTTGATTACCCCTTACGGTTGCCTTATCTTCAATAGCTACAAATGCTATTAGCAGTTGTGCAGCAACTTATTCATTTTYAACAATATAACAATAAAGCCTATACCATGGTTAACCATGTAGGAAATGTCACTTGCAAATTATCATTTCCAATTATTCAGTATTAATTTAAGGGACACAGTTATCAGTCCAGTTACAATTCTTTTTTTTATGTGACCTTTCATTTAATAGCTAAAGATTTCTTTTCTTTTCCTCTTTCTTTTATTTTTTCCCTTTCTTTTCTATTTTTGTTTCTCACTTTTCTCTTTTCTTTTTCTTTTCTTTTCTTTTCTTTTATTTTATTTTATTTTTTCTTTTCTTTCTTTCCTTTCTTTTCTTTTTTCTTTTCTTTTTTTTCTTTTCTTTTCTTTTCTTTTCTTTTCTTTTCTTTTCTTTTCTTTTTTCTTTTCTTTTCTTTTCTTTTCTTTTCTTTTCTTTTCTTTTCTTTTCTTTTCTTTTCTTTTCTTTTCTTTTCTTTTCTTTTCTTTTCCTTTTTCTTCTCTTCTCTTCTCTTCTTCTTCTCTTGTCTTCTCTTCACTCTGTGGAATCAGAAATTATGTGCTTATTTCTTAGAAAAATTTCATACCTCTTGTCTAAAGGGCAAATGTTGCAAAATCACAGAAAGGGCCTAATTAAGTTCAGTGGGAAGAAGCTGATGCCCATTTAGGAAAGGCTAAAAAGCTTATTTCCATACTGTGTGAGATTCCAACATCTGATTTAACCATCTGAAGATGACTGGCAAAYTATTTTTTTAGAAAAGAAATTTTAAAAAATTCAAAAAAAACAACTTGTTGGACAGCACTGTATTTATCAGTCTGAAAGCTCTAAGAGTCCCGGTGGTTATCCAGGTTGTCCAGGGCAGCAGAACTGGCTGAGAGCACCCCTGCTGTTAAGAACTGCCTCCAGTGACCTTTCCCCATGGCACCTGCCTTCTCTTCCTGGAAGGAATCATGAGCTTGGAGAGACGCAGCTTCTCTTCTGTCTACACTAATTCGGGAGTGGCCCATCTTGGTCTCTATCCCCCAAGGTCTTTGCCACCACTTGCTAATTTGCCTGTGATTAATTTGGTGGCACATCTCTACGCAGCAGAGCTGTAAGGTATCTAGGTCACGTTTCTAGGAGGGATAAAACCAGGCTCTCTCAGGGCTGAACTGTGAGCTTTCACTTCCTAAATGACTGTTCAAACCAGTGGGCTATTAAGCAAGGGAGATAATACACCACTGGCCGGGTTTTCAAAGCAAAGCAGCTAAAACGGCATTTTGTGAGGGCCCTGATCCTATTAGAATATTTTAGGCAAATTCTGAGAACACCCACACAGTCAGAAAAACCAAAGTCCTTCTCCACCTAGCCCAGGATCCCAATGGGGATTAGGCAAAGGCCAACTCTCCCACTGCTAAATTAAGTGGCTAAGACGAAATGGGATATTTACTATCTGGAATTGCCTACCTTCCTCCATTGACTTCAGAGGGAGTCCAAACAACTGGCTTAGACCAAATGCCCAAATGCATATAAATAATAAGATATATAGCCCCCCCCTTTTTGTGTCTCAGTTCCCTATTTATAAAATGACAATACTAAGATTACTTCCTTCCGTCATGGGGTTATTATTAGGATAAACCTAACTGAGAGTTTCTTTCATACTCTTAGGACGAGGTTAGAAAGTATCCAGAAGCAGCACTGCTCTGGGGAAGAAAAAAAAACTTTAAAAATCAATTCCTTTGATGTAAGAGAAGATGAAGGGGGGATCCRTTCTTTGTTTTGTGTTTAACCCACCAATTTTGCTGTCCTCTCTTCAGGCCCAGCTTGTTCCTTGGAGCCAATGACCACAGATGCAGCAGAGCTGGAATAGCCTCTTCTCCCTCCCTTCCAGCTGATGGATTAGAGGACATTACTTGCYTCTGTGACAACCGGAGGAGTCTCTCCTTATCTACACAAGGAAGAGCCAGGGAGAACCTTATTTGGGTGCCCAGGGAGATTAAGATTAAGCAGATCTACAGGACAAGCTCCCATGAACCTGCAGAGATCTAGGAGAAGCAAGGGCAGCTCAGGCTTACGCAAGACCAGACCCAACATAGGGTGTGCAGCAGCAGACGTTGTTAACCCATCAGCGAAGGGTGGCAGGTCCCCTTCACTCTTTCTCAGGAAGTTTTGTATAAACATAAGCTCATTTGTGGTCACTGAGTTTGAAACGATTATTCCCACAAACAGACCAATAGAAAGCAGAAATAGACTGAATGCGTATTTTTCAGTTTGTGGTCTCCTCTGGGTTTAAATACAAAGAGAGACTTAACAAAATGAATGACAACATTACACCTGAAAACGATTAGGAAACAAGATAAGACACCCCTGCGTTTATCTTTGACAGCCATTACAACATAACGTAGCCAATATATAGTTCAATCAGTTCTGATGACACTTTCTTTCTCTTTTTATGATAAGAACCGTTAGGTTTAAATCCTGCCAAGTAAAACCAGCCTAGATATTGGTGGCAGTGATAAGAGTAGCTCTGCCTTTGGGCTAATAATAGTTGATACACCTATCAGYCATAAAGTGYTTTGCAAATGTTAATGAATTTGATTATCAGTTTCTTCTAATTTACAAAGAGATTTATTGAGGTATTCAGGCAACTAAATGTGCCACCAGGCACTAATGGATTTTTAAAAAGTCCTTTGGGCACTTAACTGCCACTGAGAGTCAAGAGAGCACKTGAACCCACGTACAGATCCTGCTAGGCAGCTACCACCTAAACACTGGGTGATTCACTTCTTGCATACTACTGCGGCACCCGGCTGAAGGTAGCATGATGCCTCACACTGTCCTAAAACCCAGGAGCTTGTAGCCTGAGTACAGAACAGGAGGTAAATGGGGAAGCTCTCAGGACTGATGAGACAGCTTTGGTCAGCACGAAACGCTGTGCCTGCACAGAGCAGTTGTCGAGCTCTCTGCTGTCAACTCCTGTGCAATTAGCTCTACATCATTTAGTGCGGRATTAATTTCACATAGCTTCGGCAGCTAAAACTGCTGTTCCTACGTCAGGGGTTGAAGCCAAATTAACAAGTTCTTTCACCAGTGACACATTCCCACACTTGTCCCAACTTTTCAATTCACTCGGGGGCTGGGGAGAAGTACAGGAGCGCTCCTTAACGACCAGTGAATGAGATTTAAAAAGCAACAAATTGCATTGCGGTCCTTAAACCTGCATGATTTCAGGCTCCCCCATGCATCAGCATTAGCACTACTGAGCTGTACAAGGGCAAGTGTAAGGCTGGAACTGGGGGAGACAGTCTTCTGAGGTGCCCATTTCTTTTTGCAGTCTTCCCATGGCTGCAGTCAAGGAGCTTAAACTACATGCCCAACTTCCAAGGATGTAAGAATAACTTTTATTCCTAGAGAACAAGTCAGAAAAAAACCTAACGCAGCAGCTCACACTTTTTCCACCAAATCAGACACAGAAGGAYTGATGGGGAAACTGTAATTTGGCTTGTGCAGTTACACTTACACCTCAGTAAACATTCCTCAGATAATCAGATAATCATAACCCTGTTCTAGTCCATTAATGCGTCATTTCAGGAGATTTCCAGGTTGTTTACTGGCTAGCTAAGGCTAGGAAGGTTTTTTTTTTTTTGCCAAAGGGCATGGAAAGAAGCTTATCTGTTCAGTTACTTTGAATTCAGAGGTAATTTGCTGTTCTTATTGCTGTGTATCAAGAGAAGAGGCAAACACAGAAACTGTCATTTATTGCACTAATGGAATTAAAAATGAATGTAGTCCAGAGCAGTGATCAATGCCTTGCTCATAGTGATAGATTATGACTCAGCTAAACAATGTGACTTTTAATTGTCTGCAAATGTAATTTCCAAAAGTTTCCCATGTAGCGTACAGTTAACACCTCTCTCTGAACCCTCCTTAGGCAGATGCAGCTTTTAATCCAAGATCACAATTCCGTGCCAATTTGACACCAGCAAGAAGGTGCTGCGCTGGCATACCTGGGCACTCAGCACACTGCTCCTGCAGATGTCATTCGCGAGGAACGTGGCCGTGGGTCTTACATATCCGGAGGAAGTGGAAACTGAGCTATTTGACAGCACAGAGGAAGGGAGGACCGCCCCACCTGCTTCATGTGGCATATGGCTTTGTGTAAGCACGTAGACAGGCACTTGAATCCCACGGAGATGCTAAGACAGATATCACCAGAGTATCTTTCCATAGGATGCTTTCTAGCTGGCAAATCTCATCCGGTAAGGCCTCACTAACCTACGCGGAGGCAGCCCTAACTGTCTGTCTCATGGTGAGTATGGAAATCCAGCACTGAACAAGGCATTGCAAGTAGGTTTTCTCCCCAAACTAAAGGAATATCCAAATATTTCGCCCTTTTTTGTGAGTTGAGCAATGCATTTTTCTTGAATTCATGGAAAAATTGCACGAGAGCTTTTGTCAGGTAATAAGCCTGGTGTTGGTATTCCAGATCTTGTTCCAGTCAAACTGAGAAGACTAACGATCCTAACTGGATAAGCTCATCTTCTTAGTGGACTTACCATGTTCAGGCACCAGTGCAGACCAGGTCTACAGTTGGACTCAATGATCTTAAAGATCTTTTCCAATCTAAATAATTCTATGATTCTATGATTCTATTGCTTCATGAAATATGATTCAGCTTTATTTGCACTACTGAACAGAGGCAGGAAGATGAAAACTGTGGCTGATTGACATCTCCAGAAACACAGGCTCTGATCAAGGCTTTTGGCATGGTTTGGACATTGGTTACACATCTCTCACAACATGTGAATTCTCTGGTATTTTATAATGTTGAGCTTGTACTTATGGGGACAATCTTATGGGATCTTTCTCCCCTACCTGGCTGTTTGTCTTCATGAAGCTGGTATAGATGTGCTAGTTCTGGACAAATTTGATTAAAAAAAGGCTGGTGCTGAGGAGAGAGGGGAAAAGGGTACAGATGGGCACAGAGACAAAGTGAATGTCTTAAACTTTCTTTCTGCAAGAAAAAATAGTAGTAAGGAATTAAAAAGAGACTGAGAAAATTTGAGAGCATCTAATGTCATACAAGACACRGGTCTTCAATCAATTTTTTTTTCATTATATTTGAAGGAGGGGAGGGGGGCACCAGCCTTTAAAACAGAATTTGCAGACCTACTGTGAAAGATGTATGAGATGTGGTAAAATGAGTTTACCAAGATGGTGCTGCTCATTCCACCTCCCTCTGAGCAGGCATCAGCAAAAGCACGATCTCTGCACCCCAGCAGGGCCTCAGTGAGGTGCTGATCTCCGTGCTCGGTAAATGCTATTTATGTATCAAAGAGTCACTGAGAAGGAACTTGGCTTTACTTCTTTTGCATGCTCCTGGTTCATTCTCTACCTCCATTTCTGGATGGATATTTGGAATCCCRGAAAGTCTCCAAAATAAGGTACTCAGGTCGCCTGACTTTTTTCTTTATGTTCAGGTGATCCTCATTCTTAAAGCTGGAATGTTTCAGATGCTTCTGCCAGTAAAAATTAATATCCTTTTCCCTTCTGGGCTTGGCCAGTGAAGGATAACCCTGGAGTCTTGGCAACAGGTCATTCCACTTGTATTAGTACAGTTGGTCAAAGAAAGCAAGTTCTTCTGACATTTTCTAACTTTTAGTATTTGTATGGATCAGCAACTAGACACCTTAAAATGTTCTGTACTAGCCACATAGAAAGCCCCCCCAAAAAGGAAAATATTTTAAAAAGTAAAACAAATAAAAGAGAGGAAAAAGGAGAATTTATTTTCTGCCATGTGGTAGAGCTGGGGGAGGCAACACAAAAGTCCAGATTTACAAAGTTATCTAAGTCTCCAGCTGCTCTTTCAGCCTTCTAGGTACCACTGCATCACTCCAGAAACCAATTCAGGTATCAAGAATTGAACTCAGACCTTGCAGACCTCTGTCCAGTGCATTTCCCCAAAACCAATATACCTCCTCAATATTCCTCCTAAAGTGCTTATCACAGAGCAYGAGACATTCAGCAAACCAAAAAACATATCGTCATGAAAAACAGGTGGTCACATTCTTGGAAATGGCAGCTATTTCTTCCTTCTGTCGTACACAACACCGGATAGAGGAGCACTAAGATCTATTTAAGCAAGCAGAAAGACTTTTGAAAGATACAGGATAGTGAAAAACCGTCAGTTCGGAAATTAAGGCAAGAAACAACTGCTGCTAGATCAAGATTTCTACTGTCACTCTTGGAGGACTAAGAGCCAATCAATACCAATAGGTACAGTTAAGAGATCCCTTCACTACACATAYTCCCCTCTCAGTTTCAAGTTTTTATCCCGGGTGGCTTTATGGCACCATTCCTACACTACATAAATGCAAGTCAGAGATAATTCAAGCCAAATGTTTCAGTTGGGATTAACAACTTTATTCTTTCAGAAAATAGTGATTTCGTCTCATTAATATTTAAAAAAAAATAATTKTAATAAAATCTAAATATATTGTTATGATGAAAGTTTCTTGTGTCAGGTATTGTTGCCAGACTTAAAACATTTCTACTTTAGTCCAGGATGAGATTATAAATCAGACAGACAAGTCAAATTAATGAAGTCAAAATGAAATTGTCAGTTCCACTTATGCTACACATCATTTCAGAATTTTCACTGTGCAGGTGTTTTTTCATTTTCTTACCAATGGGAGACAGAAAAAAAAATCACCATTTGGAATCCCCCATGGTACAATAATCCTGACTTCCCATTCCAATTGATCTACTATTTCACAATTTTCAGCTCAGATTTCCATCAGCTGAACTCTTGTCCTTACAGATATGGAGAGTGACTTTCCTAACTTTATATCTATTTGGGATAGTTCTAGAAAAATAATTATTCAGAATACTTTTAACTTCCTAAAGCTACTTTCAGGCTTTTTACCAACCTTCAAGTTCCATCTCTGAATTCACATCTATCTCATAGTCTAGAGAAAACCTCGTTGATAATGGAAGATGGTGAGGCAAGGTTGCTGATACAGCACAGAGAAGAATTGGTGCACACAGCTAATCTGTGTTTATTAATTTTTTATCGGGTCCTTTCCTCTACCCGTTCTGAGCAAAGAATATAAGTATGCATTAAAATGGAAGCAGATTAGCAGATTCATTGGGCTCTGGGAGACTACACTCCTACTTAAGGTTGAACATGAGTCTAAAATTAAAGTTAATCGAATCCAGCCAGATTTACAAATGTTTTTAAATGCCTAAAAATGCAGACAGTGTAACCTCTCAACCCCTATTTTAAGTGCACCTTTTCTTTCATTAATTTCTACCATGACTGCAGAGAAGACTGACTCAGTCAAATCTCTGCATAGCTGCACATAGTACGCAGGTAGATAACACAGCTGAATTAAATTCAGTGCCGTAGCTGGGGTGGTCTCACACCGCCCTCCCTTCCTCCTCCTCCACTTCTACCAACATCCTTCCACCACYGTCATCAGCTCCCGTGGCACCTCAGGTCCCTTTCTGAGCCAGACCAGCCCTCTCCACCAGCAGAAAACATGGCAATAAGACTAAGATGTTTTCTGCCAGGTTACCGAACAGCAGTAACTCAGCAAAGGGTTCGGTGCGTTTCAGCAAGTGAAGGGGCTGGATTATCTGATGGTGCCCTGGGATGGGAGGAAGGAAACAAAGGGAGAGAAGGGAAGAGGGAATGCAATTACCACTTCCACTAGCACTGAGCTGTTAGGTTAGCAAGCAGTAACGCTGCACCACACACAAAGCAATGCAATTGTTACTCACACCCTGGTTTCAGAGTAAAATTCAACCTGAAGAAGCTTTGTCTTTTGACAAAAATAACCACAGAGTTCAAAAGGGTATCTTTTAGTGTTTTTAGAAGATGGTGCTGAATAATAGATGTGGCTTCATGTATGAAACTTTGCCTGTTTAAACATGATATGACCACAATCCTGTTTTTGCACTTGTAATTCAGTTAGAGAAAGCAACACAGTGAAAAATAGATCTGGAAATGTTCATTAATGGCTATGTAAACAAAAAATTCTTGCTTCATGCAGCCATTTTTTGCAAATATTCAGTGGGCATGACAGGCAATACTAAGTGAGCTATTACTGCAAGGCCTGAATATTTCTAGACAGATATTTTATCAGCACTCTCTGGGAATTTGCAACCAGGCTCAGCAAGCTATACTTCAACAATACATCAACATTTGCATATGATGCTTCATTCATTTTGGCAGACTCAACACTGTCTATAAACTGATGGAAAAAAAAAATCTTTTCTTCCAACTAATTACTCAGCTATTATACTACTTCATACAACAAAGTATGCCACAAGTAAGTCATAATTTGATTTTGAAAGCTGTATAACAAAAGTTTTCTAACACTTTTCCTCATCCTCCAAAAGGGTTTCAGAATTACAGAAGAGATCTCATTTTGTCTGTCCTCAGCGCATGCTGATGCATGTTCTCACAGGATGAGAACTGTGAGGCTTGTTAAATATTTTCCAGGCTTTCAAGGTTACTTTTTGTATTTGTTATTTTCTGTTCGCCACTTTTTACAGTTTGAAGGATGACTACCCAAGCCTGATGAACTGTGCATCTCAATAGTTAGTAGAGAGTGCAGCTTGTTGCAGCATCTAGAGRCCTTGACATGGTGGCAGTCGTGAGGCCGAGCACATCCTGTCCCCACTGCAGCTGCAGCTGGTCATCTTCTCTGGGTTTACATCAGTCGCYTTTAAAAATCAGTCAAAAGGACATTGAAGAAAAATAAGCAAGATCCTGAGCTGGTGTAACMCAGCAGTGCTTCAATTACTCTTGCAGTTTTCTTTATAACTGTAACAAATCCACTCTTTAAAAAATAATAGAAAATCCTACTCCATAAGGCAGAAAAATTCCTTCTTTAGGATGCAACAAAAATGGCCTTCATTTGTGTCTGACCTGAGCAGGGATTTTGATCTGCCTTCTGAAACCAAGTTTCAGATGTAAAGCTTCCAGATGAAGCCCTGCCAAAGGGAAAGAGGAGGGTTTACATTTTTCAGGCAGGGAAATTTACTTCTTAATGTTCAATCCATGTATAGTCCTTGAACAATGGGTTGACTTTTTTCCCCCTCTGGCAATCGAATCATGTTGTACTGTAAATAGTGTGCTACAGTGCAGCCCTCCCCCTTCCAAAGAAAAGAGAAAAAGGAAAAATATAAACCTCTCCCATAGCTGGCTATGCTAATATTATTACTCATTGACTGCATCAGCACAGGTCTACATTAGACACTTGTCAAAATCCCTGCCAAGAGAAAGTTTTCATTTTCATCAATTTATTTTTAGTAGAGCAGCTGGGAAATCCAATGACTGGCTGAGTGGAGACCTGGAGTTTGGAGTGGAAAACTGCTTTTCAAAAGGCACTTCAGGTTCCCCCTGCCTACAAGTGAAACCAGGCTGGACAAGAACAGCCCTTTTCTTCCCAGGATGCTGGGACTTTGCCCAGTTCTAAACAAAAAAGCCCAGTTAACATCAGTGGTTAATTCAGCTGTCACACCTACCATGGTGGCACAGGTGAAGGGGGTGGTGGACAGCTCGGGTCACCTCCTGCCAGGGGTTTTTGCAATGTCATGGGGATTACTAGCCATTGGTCTTAAATTAACCACCATGTGGTTCCTCTCAGTTGCTGCTTTCCAGGGTAAGCTAGCAACACAGGATCCCTCTACACTGTGAGAGAGCTCCACATGTTCTCTCAGTGGAGAACATGGCAGCCCTGAAAGATTAGTCATCCTGCCTCTTTCAGCTGTTTCATTTAGGATGGGATAATCATCCTGGGGAAGTGCTTGTTGCTCCCCATTGATTGTAGAGAGGGTCTGGACATCTAGGGTGACCTAAACTTCAACCTGGAAAGAGGGGGTCCCTCTAAAAGTATGACTTGTTGTTGTCCTTCTGATGGTGTCAAGCGACTGTGGCAAAACCATTGTTTTGCTCTACAATATTGAACAAAAACAGGTGCTTAAAAGTGATGCAAAAAGCACTGTTCCTCATGTACTCTCTTTGGGCYAAGAATATTTCACTTCCTAGGCCAGTGAAACTAAAAAACATGTTAGCCTGGTTTCCTACTACTTGTGTGASTTCTCCAGTGTCTAATATCACTGCTGAGTTTGGACCAATGCCTTTCTCCTTGGGGTAATGTCTCAGTGAGAGCATTGATTTGTCAAACTCTTTTCTCAGATTTTGTAGGAATGTAGTATCTTTGAGCTACTATTCCTCCTCCCTCCTCCTTTCCCCCAGTTTAATTTAAATTAACAGGTAAATAAATGACCATCTCACTGACTGTGAAATTGAGGAATTTGGGTTTYCTTATGAAACTAGACTTTTTTTTTTTGATTAAAAAAAAGACCAATAACAGGGACAAAATAACACATGGGAGAAACCCAGTTTGCTAAGTGAAACCCTTCAGACCTGCCAACTTGATTTACAAATTTCCAGGCTGCTTTGCAGTTCTCCATCCTCTCTCTTCCCCTCCCCAGGACCCAAAACCCCAGGTGCAGTTGGCCAGCTACCCAGTTAGCCATGTRTATTACTTATGATGTCTCACGGCAGTGCAGGAACCACAGCCTTGTGCTGTCTGTGGTAGGGAAAGAGGTACCATGGCAGGAACAATGAGCCAAATCAATGACTCTCATATGCAGAAGAATGTCTTCGCCTGTCAACACTTTTGTCAATACTGATGGAAACTGCCAATAAGTAGAACCTTAAGAGATCCAGCAGAAGACTTCCATACCTCATCCATACATAGGTCTTATCTACACAGAATAGCTGAAATTAGTCAAATTTGATCAATTAAAATATATGGACTTCAGAGCAGCCATGAAGTCCTTCCCAAGATAACCTAAATTGACCTGAGAATTAGTGTAGTTATATTTTCAGTGCCAAACTGGGGAAAAAAAAAATTAAAAACTTCTGTTTTGTGAGGTGTTGAGTACTATTTGTGAAGTGCTTTAAATCTTCTGATCTTGTCAGGTTTTTCAGAAACACTCTCCATTTCCATTCAGAAAACTGGTCCATCAGAGAAGATATTTCAAAAAACTTTTTTCTCCCAAACAAATTTAATCAATAKACACTTCATCTAAAGTTTTAAGTGTTCATGTAGGACCTGACAACACTTGGGTTTATATGTGTTTAATTAGATTATTAAAAGTCTTGTGGGTAGAYAAAACTTTAGTTTTTCAGAATGTCTGCAGCAATGAATTGTATCTATCTACAGTGTCAATGCCTCCATGTGATGAAGTAATTTAAAAAAAAAAAACTTTTGGTGAAATTACTGGGACAAGTGTTTTTAATGCAAGTATTCATTCAGTGCTGTAATAATAAAAGATTCAAATAAATCCAAGTGAAACATTAAGCAGAACTTCGTGTACATGTAGGAGGGATGCCCCTGGGGAACACRCTGTGGTTATGCAGCATTCAAATAGACAGGACGTTAAACACACACATACAAAAACTCAAAGTTAAAATATTGTAAAGACCTTGCCATAAACCTGCCTGAAATCAGAAAAATTCAGACTAATTATAACTCACTAGAGGTTTGATTCTACTCTCACACATGCTGGCTTCACATCAGTATCATGCMTTTGACGTCCCTAGCTTTACTATCAATTCACACCAGTTTAGGAAGAACCAGGTTCTGCACTATTAACTGTTGATGTCCTGCTGCTTAACTGTGACCTCAGGACCACAATTACCATCGAAGGGGCATTTTCATTTCAAGCCTTTGTTTTGATTAGATCAACATTTGGGGAGAAAAAAGACCCCATGTGTGCAATCTTTCATGCTGTCCTTCAGTCCTTGATTTATTTTCATTATTAAAAAGTGACATGCAGTTTAAAACATTGTCCATGAGGACTCTGAGGACCTGCAAAGACCAAATGGTTGGACACCAGGCCAAGTAAGAGTATTTGATAAGCTCTTAGAAGGGTTGCTCATATGGCTGGGCTTCAGTTTCTACAGTACTTAAGCCTTCAAGGCACAGGGACGTATAACAGACCGTTCCACATCCTACCTTGCAATGCATGAATAAAGCATGTAGGTGAACACGTTTCATGTGGAAGACCACACAACATTCTTCAGATCTATGCTTCAAGAGTGTGAGGCTTGTTGAAATCTCCAGGGGCTTTGTATTGGGYTAGCACTTAGTGGAGACAAGCAAACAAGTTTTGAGTTGTTTCACGTAGCCACAAAACAAATGGCATCATTATCTCTGCATGTGATACAGAGCACAGGCAGGCTGCCCTGACAACCAGCTAGTCTCCTACAGCCCAGTGCTATCAGCCAGTTGGAGAGTAAATGGAAATAGTCAATAGCTATAAAGCAAAATCCGCTGGATAGGGATCTCTAGAACAGTGTTTTCCTCTAAGCCCTAGTTGTATATTTTTTTAAGGAGGGAACGGCCTAAGCCCTTTTGACCATGGGCCTGATGCAACATTTAATATGTCAGCAGAAGTTCTTGGTGGACTTTGGGCTAATTTTAATATGTTTCATTCTCCTTGGAGGCCCCCATTAGTGAAGCTGAAGACACCTGGAYATGGGTATACAGGACCAGGAATCCCTGTGTGGAAGTTTTGTAGCTACATGAAAATGATGCGTTGCCCAAACTAACGTCTTGCTTCTCAGCATATGTCTTCAACAGATCTCATTAGCTCGGGCAAAGCTCCATCCGAACATGATTTCTGGCTTCCAGTTCAGAGCTGGCCTACATCCAGCCAGCTTGGAGTGTAGGCAAAATGAGCTTCATCTGTTTGTGYCCATCTATGTCAATGTGTCCTAACCGAGAAGCTTTGCGCTAAGTCATCCTAACTGTCAAAGATCTTTGGAAACAGAGGGGATTTTTTTCTCCCTGAGAAAAATCAAAATTGCTTCTGTGTGTAAGGGTGACTTGCGGTTTGTGATGAAAAGGGTCTGTCAAACTAATGGCCAACCAGTGATTAAAAGCCACTTTCCGTTTACTGTACTGAGAGCTAGTGTAAAGTAGCAGCTGGCTTTTTATATTGTTACAAATTTAAGAAACTTTTTTCCCACTATTATGAAATGTTAAATTCTCAAAAAAAAAGACCTCTATGGTTTATGCATTTCCAAAAGTAAAAACTATTACTTGTAGGCATGAGACATTTATTACTAATTCTGGAGGGGCCCTTTGTGAACAAGTGCCTCTCATTCAGGAGCTGGAGCTCTACACCTGCTATCAAGCGAGACTTTTGGAGAAAGAAATGCTGGGGAGAAGAGATAAAAAAGAAGAGTTCCTTACTGGACATGCTAAATGCTCCGAGAAGATGTTGTGCTCTCCCTGTTCTTAAGGTGGAATTTTTCAAAATTRTTTTTGGTAGAACTCATCTTACCTCATTTTGGTCATCCAGAAAATAGAAATGGGATTCAGCTCCAGATGCAGACACCCAAATTTACATGCCTGTGTGTAGATGTTTATATGCGAATTATGGGCTTAATTTAGTTGCTCACACATTGAAGTCCACTATAATTTTAGAAGTTGTAGGCTACCCAAGCCATCCATACATCTGGTAGAAATGAGACAACCTATGGGAAGCCCATGCCCTTCTGGAGAGGTGCTCAAAAACCAAAAACAAAATACCATAGGGCACTTCAAAGAGTACTAGACACCATTTTGGAGCAACTGAATTGAAGCACATGTAAATTCACTATAGTAAATGGAGAGCAGGGATGYGATTCTGTTGCCTAAACATAGACATGTAGTGTCATCTGAGATGATCTAATATATCCAAGATTTCCATATGGCAGGTGTGACTGACTACCTGCAGCCAGGGTATCTGCTGGACGTGAGGCCAGATCCACTAGGATAGCTCAGACAGCAGTAAACACCAACTAATCTGCAAACCTAGAGGTATGCAGCTGACTAAATTTATCTACTGCAGAATAAAATGAAACATAGACTCCACAGACTGCCTTTACTACATCTCCACTTCCTCTTAAGAGAGATAAAGCACCTACCTCACATGTAGACTTCCAAAATTTCAGTCTCTAACTGAATCCTGTCCTAGACATCCCAAATAAATTATTTACTCTGGCTTCTATTAAACTCATGAAGTGAGACAGCGGGTGATTGACCCCACTTATCTTGGACTTCTGCCTTAGGAGGGGATGAATCAGTCTCCAGAGGTGCTTATATTTGCCCATTGAACGAAGAGTAAGCCCACCCAACCAGATTAAATGCATTGCCTGCCTTTTAGATGGCTGAACAACCCACCCTGTCCACTGGCTTCTCTTTACTTTCACTGGAATCAGCTTTAACTAACTTATTGGAAACACAGCCCAAGTCTGAGCATTTCTGGGAAGCCCACCTCTAATATCTTGGAGTTCACTAATGTAGTCTTCGTTCCCTCTTCCAAGCAACTTGTGACTCAGAGGCTTCTTGAGCCAGAAATGTGTCATCTTTGCAATCCACAGCCCCAGATGATCTTTTCTTTCACAGAGTTGTGCAATTGCTTATCTAATCCGTGTAAACTTCTTAGTATCCAGACAATTCACAACAGCAAGGAATTCCACTGCTGTGACACAGCAAAAGAGAAACATTTTCCTTTTGTACGCTTTGAACTTGTCATCTCTCAATTTCATAAGGATCTCCTTTAAAGACCATTTGAAAATATAGCCCAGCTCTGTGCTAGTTTAATACAGAATTGCTCTATTAACTCTAGCCAAAGACTGCTGGGTAACTTCGATAACATTGTTATTGTTCATATTGAACCTGAGCATTCAGGGCAGAGGGAGGACCAATTTCTCATTGTTTCTACGTTGGACCCTCCCTGAGAAAAGGATTCCCTTCACATACAAAGAAATTCAATGAAATAYACCAGTGACTCATACCACATGCACCAAAGTTGTAATGATTAGCATTATGAACTTAAGCTCTGTGGCTTTGCTCCAGCTCAGATTMATGTAATTTTTCTTTCATTCCATTAAATGCGGTCAGAATCCTCATGTAAGCAAGTGCTGTTATGATGCCTGAAATGGGAGAAAGTTGGTGGAGGAGAAACAAGAGAAAAAGAAACAAGGTTGCTTTATACAAAAAAAAAAAAAAAAAGAAATCACTCTGAGACTTACTGAATTTATGTGATTTCTAATGAAACTTTCACCTTAGTGTGTCTATACTCCTTATAAGGCACTCTGCATATGTGCTTGTGTACCTAAAATCACTTCTCTCAGCTTTATCTTTATGCAGAGACAGGAAGGATGGTTTTGTGGTTGAGAGAGTGATGCGGGACTCGAGACATGAGGGTATTATTCCTACACACTTCCTCTGTGATTTTGGGCAAGTCGCATAGGTCCCGATCCTGAAAACACCAATGCATCTACTTAACTCTGCTGTAATAAGTGGTGTCAGTGAACAGGCCAGATTAGACGTGTGGAAAAACGTAGGCAGCAAAGAAGCTTTGATCTTTCCATACTTTAGTTATCCTTCTGTGAAATGGGGTTGTAAATTAATCCTCCTCTCGCTATCCTATTGATTCAACTTCYAAGCTTTTCCCAAAGCCCGGCCCCTTTACTGTGCATTTGCACAATGAAGGCATCATCTCAGCTGGGCCTTGTRGGACCACATAAGATGGTCACCAGTGGTCCATGACATTTCTATTGCTCCTCTGCCTTGTGTGCTCTGGTTCCCATGCACAGATCTATGCCCTTTATCTCATCCAACTTTTCTACTGTTTGGTGTTTCTCTCTACCACGAGCAGAGATGACTCAGGACATGCATAGTGCAAGGCAAATATTTCCTAGATATCCAACATGGAATTGCTCACACTTTTTCTTTCAGTATTCAGGACTAAGTAGACAAAGTTATGTGTCTATTTGTTTTGGTTTTCTTTTAAATCATTATTTAAATGGCTGCAACAGTGCATGCCTTATGCTTAGTTTAGAAAGTACATTACATCAGTGGTTGTTTTTCCAGTCTTGCGTTCCTCTAAACGTCCTTTTTGCCCTTTCCTTGTCTGCTCTTTTATAAGCAAGCTTGGAAAGAGGAAACGTTTGAGTTAGTTACATTACGAGCTGTTCAGTCTGGCTGGGAAGCAGAGCTATTGTCACTCAGAATGGTTTACTCACTTAGATTTCCTCTACGAACCAACAAAYATTTGGCAGTGACTCCAGAGCTGGGTTAATTGTTAATAATTCGTGGCCTCCCTATATATGTCATCTGAATAATCATTGCAGTCTGCCAAGATGAAAAAAAGGGCAACAGCTAATAGCGTAAGTCCAGAAAATAAAGTTCTTGTCAAAGGGAGGCCTTGTTTTGGGCCATATTCTGGCTACTGTGTTTTGTGATGCTGGATGTACGCAATCAGAAAGCTCACCAATTCTCCCATCAGGGGAGACCCTCRGGTGGCTGTAGGCACTGTGGAAGCAATTCCCACCATTCCCATAGACAGGGCGGAGGGCAGGGCCAGTGGTCCCCCGTTGCTGTCAGCAACTGGTTCATCTCACACTCCGCAGCTCTTCTACATGATGATAGAAGATGAGTGTGTGTAACTGCCCTTGGATTAGGCAGCACAAAACCCACTTCTCTTCTGCTCCATCTTGATATTTCAACTGCTCTGTCACCCTGCTTGGCTCCTCCACCGAGAGACTCCCAAACCCAGGAATCCACAGTGCTGGATTTTAAAATGTGGCCATCAGTCCAGTGGCAACAAGACTGAGGGTGAAAGCCTACACCCATTAACACCAAAGGCAAAACTCCTGTTAACTTCACTGGGAGGGGTATCCCACCCACTTATTTTCCCCAAAACKGTATTTTCTGCATTACACAAACCASTCAARCCCATTCATAAGAGAAGAGGCAACAGAATARGAAGTCTCTAATAATTTCAGTGGAGCTATTTTTAGCWTAACCAAACTGATGATCTGTCCATATACTGATATTCAAGTCCAAATATACTGATATTCATACCCCTTCTGTAAGTAACATTTGCATAGCAACATGGTGTCAGYAGCAGATGTGGTCGCTGGCACTATCATTTGGTAGATTATTCAGTAAACGTGAAATAATTGCAAACTGATTTCAGGTTTCATTTAGAGACACTCCCCTTGTGCCTTCTTCKGGTTTGTTGTCCTTTCACTTTTCCTGATGGACTCACAGCAATCTCCTACAATGCCGACAAAATGTTTCCAGTGAATGCACAATAYTGTCACAAATTCTAATGTTAAGTCTAACTTTTTGGCTTTCTGGCTACATATTTTGCAGTAATAGCAAAAAAATGTAGTCACCTTTGAAGAAGAGCACATCAGCTTTTTGAGAGCACCAAACAACACTGCACAGCTCTGTTATCCACCCTGTAATACTCATTGCCGCATTTCCCACCATCCGACACTTCTCAGTAAAGGAGTTCAGGACATTAACTCTGATTGAAACATCAGGGGAAAAAATATGCAGACAAAATTCTTGTATCTGAACTGGAATACAAACTAAGCCCTTACAATAAGGCTCCTATAGACTCTCCAACTAATTGCAAGGTTTCTTGTATTTTTATAAAGCAAAGTTACACAAAAAAACCCCACTGTTAAGTAAAAATAAGATACTTCACAGTTCCCTAGCCTGCAGTAACCAAGGATCTCAAATCTCTTTATAAACATTATAAGCATGAATTAATTTAGACTGCTAACAGCCCTGAAAAGCAGGTACTATTAATCCTTCTTAATGTATAGGTAAAGTGAGGCATCAAGTGATGAAATAAGTTAGTCACTAAGTGAATCAGTAGCTGATCCAAAAATAAATATTTCTAAGTAGCATTGCACTCTAAAATAAACAAGCTGGAAAAGAGAAGGTATGGGATGGCAGGGGGTGGAAATGAGAGGACAAGGGATAGTAGGGAATTATAATAAATGATGTTGTAAGAAGGCAACACCTCTTAAAGCACCTGAATAACTAATATATCATTATTAAAAATTTCTTTCCCCAAGTTTAAGGGATTTTGGGAGATAGGGAAGCTAGTTCAAATTGCATCTGCTACATCTGTTCTTAAATGAACATGTTTCTTCTAAGATTTCAGTAGAGAGAACTTCAACAGGAAAAGCAGAGGAAAAAAAATCTCTCCTGGAATACTTTTAGAGGGAGAACCAGGGCAAAATGCATGGGAGAAGCTGAATGTGCTGTCATCTCTTGTACACCGCCTTCATAGTTTGGTGAAGTCATGTAAGGAGAAGCTGTGTGCACTTCCGTGCCAGTTTAGCTAACCTCAAGGACTGTGCTATGAGTATCAGCTTTTGGGGAATTCATTCAGGCTTCGCCTCTTGCTGATACGTGAAGCATCCATCCTCCCTTCTGCCTGTGATGGGACAGAAGTAGTGTGCCCGATTTCCCAGCTAAGAGGCCACGTCCGCCACTCATTGGAAATGCTCTGCCCCTATTTCAAAAACTAATCTTACCCTCTCCAGAAGGAAAGGCAGRGGAGGGGATTAACTCCAGCAGCTCAGTGATACATTCATGCATGCCGCCTGCTTGGAGGAGGAGGAGGCAGTAACTCTGGAACTGATTAAGAAGTGACATTTATGGATTTTGGAGGAAATCACATCCACTTCAGACAGACCACACAAACAAGGACCAGGAGAGGGGCACCTGACTAGTGTTTAACTGGGCTTAGTAAAGGATCCCTTAAAGGAGAGGTTTCCCCCAATYAAAACTACTGATCACACCTGTCTTTCAGGCCTCCTGAAAGATGCTGTATAAGCATCAGAGGGAGGTTTCTACCTCCCTCTCCRACCCATCCCAGCCACCCCACCCTGCAAACTGGCTCCTTCTTGASCTGAGACAACAATGAGGTCTCCACACTGGTTTCATTCTCGGGTTAGCTGTTGCGATGAAGAACAAGAGGCATTTTTGCACCGGCGGGTGCAGAGAGACCCAAGTTTCTCAGCCTAGGCTCAGAGCCGGCTCCAGTTCAGGCTATATASTTTATTAGCTCATCCACAGTACGGTGCTGAATGCATGACACAGCCTCAGGCTCGGTGCTTGCCCCTCATCTTGGAGCAGGGCAAGGTGATCTTACATCTGTCGGTGCCCAGCGGGGATCTGGGCTCCCCGATACTCATCCCAGGAGAGGAGCGGGGAGCGGTACAGCCTGCAGATGCCACACTGCTCTCACGCCGCACGAAACGGCATCTAGAGAGGAGGAAAGGTATTGAAACCACCTTTGGTCCTGCTGATCCAGCTCGGGGGTAAACAGGAGACGTCGCACGATCGGGTGAGCAGAAAGCCTGAAGACAGGAAAGGAAAGGTTTGAGCAATGCAGACTTGATCAGGGCTGCCTGTGCCCACTTCAGCAGAGGAATGCAGATGACATGGACCCTCCCTCCTCGACTGACTGGCTGCTGTGTACAGGATGTTTTGTTCTTTTCCTTTCCTGTTTTCTCTTCTTTGTGGGCCAGTGTTTTTGTTTTGTTTCTTTTCTCCTTTTCTCTTTCCAAACCACAGCTCAGGCCAACATAAATTCTTTTCTTTCTTTTTTTTTTTTTTTTTTTTAACTCTGCTTCTAGGGCAAGCTACAGAGCATACACTCTAGGAAAAAGAAAGATTTTCGTTCTTCATTTCTTTGTCTCCTCCACTCACCATCTGAGCGTGGGTCTGAGTGATCCCTGAATGTGATCCCACAGCAGAGATACAGCATGGAAGATACTTTGGACCAGACAGTGTGTTTTGCACCCTGTGCAGCTGATGCAAAGCTACTCCTGTGTTGGGAGGTAAGAGCAGGCTTGATGATACCAGCTCCATCACTACACTCTCCTTGGTCACCTCTCTGGCTGCAGATTTGGCACAAAGGACCTAGCTACCCACAAAGGCCCCAGCTTGAAGCTGATGGTGACATCCTTCTCTACTTACAACTCTTTCATCCCAACTGCCTTGGGCCCACACTAGGACACAAAGCAGACTCAAAACATCACCCTTCASAGAGCCCTGAGGCGGCCTGTTAGGTCCAGACCCATCCCGCTCAACTTTCGTCACTTGTCTGAGCACCTACCTCTGTCCTTCAACCAGATCCCTCTTTTATGCACTTACGGTTAGACAGATTAGGACTTGGGTTTATAGCCCAGATGGTGGGCAAGCAGTGAGAATGATCTGAGTGGGTTTTGACACAGCTCCACTAACCCTCTTGACACATCCTCGCAGCTTCCTCCACCTGAGAGCAGGGCACTGCTGAAAAGCTGCAAAATGTGTAAAAACAGCATGCAGTTTATCAGTAATTCCTGGTTGGTTTGTCCAGGGCCCACAGGTCAGTACAAAGCAGATAAGCGGGATAAGTGGTGTCTTGCATGGTTGTGTATTTTCTGACCCTCAGCAGAGTAAGGACCACAGAAATTACACCTGTGTCTCCATCACACAGAGGTGGTGTGGCCACTCCAGACACTAAGAAACACATGAAACAGCTGTACCCAAAAACMAGACAGCTACAGGGGCAGGCACCTACAGGTACCCAGAGCAATAGAGAGCAAAACTTGGGTATGGAGACAGGAGCTTGTCCCTCCCTCCACATGCGCTGGCTGCAGCTCTCTAAAGAACTGTGGCATTTTGGTAGCAGCTACCTCTCTCCTGGGAAACTGGTGGAAGTCCTCCTTTTATCTCAGCTTGCAGCGGTTCTTCAGATCTGAAACACGGCCACTCCCAAGGGCAGCCAGAGAAAGAAAGGGACATCTTACCTCACCCCTTCCATCTCCTCGCTCCCTAACTCGCATGGCAATATTATGCATCCTGTTCTCATCATCGCTGTTCATATTAATGAATGAAACATCTCCTAGAACAATGGGCGTCCATGATATCTTGACCACCTGGTGTTTTTTATTAGCTTCACAGCCAGTACCTTTTTTCCATCCCACAAAAGAATTAGTCAATCCACAAGTGTACATCTGGCTTTTCACGCTGCCACGGAAAGAGGGGGGGAAGGCAGCTATTCACCAGCGAGTGTTTACGACCTGCTTTGCCCCAGATGCCGTCACAAATGCTGCCAGTTGAACCCAATCCTACGCATCCCTTTCACCTTCAAAGCCTACCTCTGCGTTTCAGTGCACGGGCAGCAAACGAGGCTTCTGCAAGGCACACGTCGCAGATAGGGACAAGCTATATGCACCGCTCCGGACCGTCAACGCAAAAGTTGTTCTACATGCTTCAAGCATAAGCGTGAGCACAAAAGCCCAGTCAAAGTGCAAAGATCAGCAGTATTTTTCAAGCCTGTTTTCAAGGTGCTTTTGAGTCTTCCTATCACTACTCAGATGCTGCTGCCTATCCCCATGACCACAATATATTAGCTCCAGTAGCTTTTCAGCGACTCAGCTTTGCCACAGCTTCCTGCTTTTGAGCATACCCTCTGCACTCGGCTGGAGCTTTGCCAGCCCCAGCTTTCGCTCAGGCTTGGTTCAATCTAGTACAACCTGGGGTTGGAGGGGGGGGGTGGGGGGGTGGCTTTTTGTGTTGGAAAAAAAAAAAAGTCCAAATGCTGCACCTGAAGACTATAGAAGAACTGCAGTTTCCGATGAAACCTCCTTGCTCCTGTTTTAGAGACAGTTCACAGACCTCCATGCAYGGGTAGCTCTAGAAAATGTGCTCCTAATTATTGACAGTTTGCTTCAGGAATTGCTACCTTCCCCTCTCCCTCAACACATTGGCTAAATCCTTGCTCATTTACACCAAAGACAAACTTAGTTTGAAAAGAGAAGAGATGGGTAGGTTCTGAAGGAACACCCACAATTATTTTTGTAGTGCACTTAACTAATTGGCAGTGTTGATCTACCAAGTATCCCAAGTGAAGGTGAGCCCTTGAGCTAGGTCTACAGTTAGGGCTTGCCTTCGCTGCTGAAAAAGCTGGGTTTGGGTTTTTATTCTTAACCTCAGAATGACTGAGGTGCCTGAGTTATCCTGAGGTAAAACTATAATAAAGAGAAAGCATTTTATTTTGACTGGGTTGAATTTGCTGAGGTCAGTCCTTCATCCCTGAACCCCACCTCACCATGAGTTTGCCTTGGGGCAAAACTGAAGGACCTCTCTCCCCTGTATTTTTGCCCTGATTAGCAGCTTAGCTGTGCTTTAACATGTTTTACCTAACGCAAGTTTAAAATCCTGAGGACACCAAGAAGTGCTTTACCTTCGGCTGAGAACCAACAGTTACGCAGTGCCTGACCTAAAACTTCATAACTATGCTAAAATAACAAATACAAAAATGTGCCTAAAAAACCCAGGACTAGACATGTCTTCACCACGTCTCCCTCAACAGCAGCATGGGCACAGTAGAAGGAGAGAGAAATGCGGTTTTTCAAGCACTGGCCTGTTTTATGACCCTGGGCAATGGTTTCCCCATTATTTTCCCCCCTCGCTGTCTTTGTCCCTATAGCTGAAAGCTCTCTGGGGCAAGGACAATGTCTCATTGCAGGTAGGACCTTGAGCAAGGCTTTTCATGCCATTGCAGTGGAGCAAATTACCCAACAAGACAGTTGGGTAACTGAAGTACGGTGCAAATCAGTGTCCTCGTGTGTCACACCCACACCCACAGCGGTGGTTTGACATGCATTAGAGACTTAACTTGTTTGCCCGTGTTGACCTGTAGGTGAGTGCAAAGCCAAGCTTTTCACATTGACTTTTGGACTACGTATGTGACCAAAGTGGGAGTGAGGAACATGTTCCACGTTCTTTATTTTGCAAAGGTCTTGCTGGCTTCCTCTATAGCAGAGGGTGTTTTGACTTCTGGGTTTTATGTAGGACCTATGCTTTTAAAGTAAGTTCTGGTTTGTTTGGGTTTTTTTCTAGAGGGACATTTTCTCAAATTTTGTCACAAGGAAAGCAACACAATATGGACAGAATTAAAAGTGGCCAAGATTAAACAAGAATTTTGCAAAGAATTKGTGCTCCTTCAGTTATTGCTTGAAAGGAAAGCATCTCAGCAGCATCTGTCACTCCCCTGTGATCCCTTCCCATCAACATCTATCAAAGTAGCTTATTGACAGAGAAGAAAATACCCAAATTCAAGTGAATACTAAGGAATATTCACCAAAGAAAATGCAAGAATTTCTTAGTAGTGAATGTATTAGAAGTAATGTTTGCACCAGGAAGCCAGGTCCAAATTTGATCTCTAACAATTGCAATACTGCTCTCAAAATTTCAGTTAAGGATTGTAGTCCTCAAAGAATTGCAGTTATATTAATACATTAAGTGCGTTATGTCAGAACAGCTTATATTTCTGCATCCATAGCCACTGCCCATACCACCACTACCTTTAGTTTGCTATGTCTTTGTCCACACGACGGCTACTGCTTTTACATGTTTCTAAAAATAGAAGTAGAGTGATACCAAAAGTCTTCAAGGTTGATCATCCCCAAGAGCTATGCTCTGTTCCAGTCAGGCAGCAGACAATGCACCATGTGACCAGTTTCTTCAATCAAAACAGTTTTAATATTGAATGAATGAAACAAAGAAATGTTAGAATGAAACAGAAATTCAAAATAATTGCTCTGCCAGCAATTCCAGATGAGATAGAAGTAGGCAAAATTCACTGTTTAATATTATCCTAGGATTGTGCAAATAACTAATTTATCGGTTCACTTGAATTTTTAAAATCCAGAGTTTGGTAAAAATTCAGTTCAGATCAACTCAGAATGAAAATATTCTGAATTTTTGGTAAGTCAACAAAGTTCAAAGATTAATTCCAAAAATATTGCTTTCATTCAAAATGAATCCAGGTGTACATTTTTTCTCAAAATTTTATGTCTTATTTTTTAACACTACACTGACACAAATAATGAATCAAAACTGCTTTTTAAAGAAAAATGTCAATATACTTGATTTTAAAACATGAGAATGGAGTTTTGCAGCTATTTAATAATTCAAGATTTTTTCTTCTGAGAAGGTTCTGTGCTGTAACCAATACCAACTCACAAAATATTTCTGTCCACTTGCATTCTTTACGTTTTACAAAATAAACAAAATTGAGGGCAAAAAAGAGCTTAGCTTTAAGTTAGTTGTTCCACTGTCACTAGGCCAAACTCTGGACCTGAGGCAGGCTCTCGATGTTCTGCTCCCAGCCCTGTCGTTTTCCGAGTGCCAAATGCACCTCTGCCACCCAAACACAAGGAAAATTGATGGCTCCCAACTCCTCACGGAACAACCCATGATTTGCACACAAGTGGTGTGACCTGGAGGACTGCACGGTGTCATGAACGGAGGAGCTGAGGAAGAGGCAATGTCCTACACCAGCGTAAGAGCCCCAAGAGTGGTCAGCACCAAGGACTGCAAAGACCAGCCTTCGTGGAGGAAAGAGGTGGGTGGTGGGATGCCTACTCACTTACGGAATATTTCAGCTTCAAGCAGGAAAATATTTGAATCGGTCCCCTCAGGAAAGCAATGAATGAAAGCTGCAAAAATAGATACTATGCAGCAACAGGATCACATCAGTAAGAAAATACCTAGTCGATCCCATTTTAAAAGAATCCATCGAGGAAAAAAGCGAGAGCAAAACTGCAGTCATTCTGTTATTGGCATCAGAAATCATCAGTGGGTTTGAATCATAACCTCAGMTCTCAACTCTGATACTAGGACCCTGGATCTCTGTTTTTCTCTAACAGGTGTAACTAGAAAGGAATGGAAATGTCCACAAGCCCAAAGTGCCTGGGTCACGAATGCTTCACCTTGGGGTTGGCAATCCAGGTTGGGAGRCAGAGCCTGGCCGTTGTGCTGAGAACAGCTGCTATTTCGACTTGTTGACCCGAGCTCTGCAGGGGAAGGAGTGCATTTCCAGCACCGAGGCAGCGTCACCTTGTTCCACTCCTCTCGCGCAGCGGTTGACTTCTTCACCTGCTTAAGAGGGTCGCAAAGGAAACAGCTAACTCATCACTTTTTGTTGTCAGTTAAAACTACAAAGAGACCCTAAAAGGTTTTATCCGCTCTTGTCAAACTTCAGTTGAGAGCAGCAGATAGAAGCTGCAGTTCGTTTTCTCTATTTCACCACGAGGGTGCTATAAATAGAAGCCTGTGTGTGGCTTTCTGGCTCTCTGAATATATGCCTCACACCTTCTCCATTTTTTTTTTTTTTAAACACCCACATAAACATTTGCATGTCACCAGACCCACAGAGACACACATTTTCCACAACATGCCTATCAAGAAGAAAAAAAAAAAAAAAGAGTTCTTTGTATGTGTAAGCCTGTGCGTGTAGGGGTGTCTGTGCATGTATGTGTTTGCATGCAGCAAGGTTTGTGCTCATGTAAATAGAGCTTCATCAGCCCTTATATTTTGGTCTTTGGAACGCTTATAAATTCACTTTGCTGTCCTGAATTTCACATCTCGCCTGATGTGCGCTTCAGCAGTTTTCTGTCACTAGGCTGTGACTTGGCATTATTGATACCACTGCCATGTGTGGCAGAGAGGTTCCTGGGCTCTGCGTGTTGCGCAGTTTTTAAAGTCCCCAAAGTGTATCAGGAGGGAGACTGGCCTAATGCTGAGCTGCTTTGCTGGCTGAGCTGGAAATCCACCCTGGAGAAGGGGGGGATTAACAGAAGCTGTGACCATCTCCTCTGGGCCAGCACTGGGGAAGCTGAGATGGGAAAATCTGGAGCTGCAGAGGCTGCAGCAGACCGGACCCTCTGTACGCTGGGCACCGGAGAAGTTGTGGGTGCCTCCTGCAAAGTGCTGAGTGCTGAATCCAGCATTTGAAGGACTGGTTCCCTGCCTCACGTCAGGGCTGCTTCCTGTTAGAGGTTTCAAAGAGGTAAAACACGGTGCAGCTGCTCTGCTTTCCACTGTACCGAGGCGTAGCTCTGATTGCTCTGCCCTACATCAGCCTGCAGGACATGCCTTTCTTGGCATTATTGCAGGCTTCAAATTATTTTGTTTTCTTTTTTTTCTTTTTTTTTGGTTTTTCTTTTTTTTTTTTTTTTTTTTTTTTCCCTTCTTTTTTTTTTTTTTTTTTTAATTTCTCCTTTTCACTTTTATATAGCCAGTGCACCATATAGCACTGGCACAGGACAAAAGTCAGCCATCAAGAAACTTTCTAAGTCACCCTAGAATTTTATTTTTATGCCAAAAGGTGCATTTTCCTCAAGTCATCTGCCAGACTAGAGTGTGCAAAAAAAAAAATTTATGATACTCAAGCTGCCTGAAGACCTGCGTACGGATACAGGCAGTTGCAAAAAAACAGGAGAGAAAAAAAATAYGAGGTTTTTCTCACCCCCTCCCTCCCTTTCTCATTTTTGCACAGGTGTTCAAATTGCAAAGAACCAAACAAACCTTCGACTTTGGTTTGAAAATGTGAGGTTATAAAAATAAGGGGGAAGGATTCTATTTTAATTTTTTACTGAAAATTGAAAACTTGAGGACATTTTTATAGACGTTCTGAAGTTCCAGTACTGACACAGTCCATTTAGACTTGGTTTCCTACTTTCCTCATTGATCCAACATTACGTACCAGTATTATATAGCAGTTCATGTTTTCAGATGACAGCACCTTGTCATGCAATTCTGCTGCCACAGCCTGTTTTTAAGAAACTGTATAGATGCATACAAGCTTACAAGAATTGCTTCCTTTATTGACTCATGTCCATGCACTGTGGTTTAGGCATATATCTTCTTGAAGGAAATGTGTGCATTCATGAACAAGACTATCACTAAAAAATTTGCAAAATGTTGTCCCGGGTAACCATGTTAACTTCCTTTAAAAGTGAGTTAAGTCTCTCTAAAAGAAAAAAAAAAAAAAGTACTTGACTCAGCTGGGTTATCGTAAAGCCATTATAAGCCAGTAAAAAAAAAAAGTGTTGCAATTACCTTTTCAGATTAAAAAAATGATGAATATCATCTGCACGCCAGCCAAGTGGCCTGCCAAACCTAAGACTGGGCTGAGCCTTGCTTGACAGAAAGATTTTCGTGATACATGGCTAACAAAGTTAGCCGAGGTGGTTCTCAGTCATAGCGAAATCGCCAGCAGGGCGCTCGAAGGCACAATGGCAGAGGGACCTGTGGCAGCTGGAGATTCTGCGCGCAGTGGGATGGAGCTAGCAGCAGCAGCAGAAGCCTTGATAGAAACTACATGAAAAGTTTCTATGTTCACCATGAAAAATGGGKTTTGGAAGTGAATTTCCCATGGCACTAAATTGATTGCAAGGGAAGGATACAGAATCACACTAGCTGAGGCTCTGGTCTATCATTCAGTTAAGGAACGGAATGTATGAAATGTCTTGCTTTGTTGTTTTAACTAGGCTGCAAATGTGTCTACAAGATAAAATAAAAGGAAACTGTTGCCTGGTATCTTTAAAATGTCCATCTTTTTAACCTTTCCAGGTGCCTCGTGGGCTCTCATTAGCAATTACTGCGATGTTGGCGAATAGCTCTGGAATGAAAAATGRACTTAAATATAGAAATAGAAATAAATCCAAATGAATTCTCTCAGCTTCAGCAAAGAGTACTCATTTTTTTTCTCATATGACCAACTTTCTACTGTGATAGTTGCCTCCAAATTCCTCCTGCCAGCTGGAGAGAAGATGTAGGAAGCTTGGTATCTCCAGCACCTGCATGTAAACTCCGTTCTTGGTGAGTCCRGTAGAGAAAGTCCTTCATTGTTGACAGCTCCAACCACACAGTGTGAAAATTTGTTCATCTGGCCTTTTACAATATTATTCTGAAGTGTTTTTTTAAAATTCAGTCTCCTTATCATTCTCCTGAAGACAGTCAGGTCACCATGGCCCTGGAAGGGGAGATGGCAGCTGGGACAACACAGGTGTCCTGATCCTCAGCCTCTGATCTCAAAGTGAACAGCACCAATGGTATTRAAAGGAAGATCCTGTCCATGCAACACAGTGCAGCACCAAGCTAAAGCTTCAGTAGGAACCATAAAACAAAAATGAGAAAACATTATGAATGTGGGTGGTATTAGCTAGAGCCTTAACAGTGTGGATAAGCTTGAACTCCCCCAGAAGAAGGAATAGGCCAAGGAAGACTCTAGCGGTCAGAGGAACAAGTGAAGAAGCTTTTTGAAAAGGTGTTTTGGTGAGAGCCAAAGTATCCAGAGATGTGATGGAAACCAGACAGTATAACTGTCTAGAGGCCAAATTGGAAGATGGTTTTAAACAAGCAGTGGATACGATAGCTTAGATTTCCTTCCTCTAACTTAACGTACATAAAATTAAGGATAAAAATTAGATTATAGCTTCAACTATTTAGGTTTTAGGCATCCAGCCTAAGATAATTGTCTACGTTCCCTCTATTGTCATGGCGAAGAGGCAGGGACATATAGAAGGCAACAAGGGACAACTATTTCAGGATAAACTAGCATTCCTTTGAAATCACTCTTTCTCCATAAAACTGAGGAGTATATTCATGTTGGACTAACTCCCTAACTTTTAGATGGCCTGAGTCTGGGGATGTGCAATGGGAAGGCTCCTTTGTTGTACCTCCCAACATAAATGGGATGTAAAAGTAGTCGTCATTTCCAATAACAGCAATAAAACTATCTGGATGATGTCAATAGCTGCAAGGGAATACTGTCATGAAGAAGAATCTTTCTGAATCATGGTTAAAAATTAACACCAAATCAAATTTTTGTTGTTGTTGTTGTTGTTTTCCCCCTTCAGCATGTAAACCTTTTCATTTTCTCTCTGGGGACTTTTCTTTCCATATCTGACCAATCCCAAGAAGTACACAAAAACTAAGAAGAAAAGGGATCCCTTCAGTTTTTTGATATAAGGATAGTTTCCTAATATTATCACCAGCATTTTTCAGCCAAAATAAGTCTGTGTAGTAAAAGTCGCAACTCTCCTTTGGAGCTGGAAGGTGTTCAGCAGGTCTGCCACTTCGCTTCAGATCCATGAAGCTTTTTACTTCACGAGGCGAATGACCTGGGACTTTACTCCTTCCTGCATTAACAAAGCATGAATTACAATTAAACCTGCTTACATGGATTAGATACCAGGCTATAGTAAGTAAAAGAAGGATCCAACTATAAAATTTTATTATTGATTTTTCCCAGCACAGCCAATGGAAAGCGTGCACAATGGACTGCTTGCTAAAGAGATGACGTAGAGTGAAATTAATCATTTCTTGTTTGCATCTCTGATTGTGTCTTGTACTCTTGAAATGTCAATGGTCAATCCTGATCTAAGGTTCGAAAAAGCTTTTGATTATTATTTTCTGTAGATTGTTCATTTCTGAAAGTTACAGCATTCCTTCTTCCACATCGCCTTGATCCATGACCTTCACTAAGGACAGAGATTGAAACTCTCAGTTTGAAGTTTCTAACCACTAAAGACAGACGATATTAGTGTTGTGTTTTCTCCTTGAAGCAACCCAATTTCTGCACACACAGTCATGTGTGTGAATGGATTTGTAGCATACTGTTTATGCTGAAATAGGTTAGAGGGTGTATTCCAAATTTATTATTGTGGTTTTGGACTGTATGAGTGTGGGTTTGTAGCTTCCAAATTTTTTACTAACATTTCTCAATTAATAAGTAAAGGCATTAGTGGAAGCAGCTAATAAAGCATGTTTATGAGCCTGCAATAGCACAAGTTTGGACTGACACCTTCAATTTTTGGATCTCTGTATACTTTGAATTCCCAAGCAACTAAGTGCAGCATAGATAAGTGTGGGATGTCATTTATTTTGACCCATCTGAGTTATGCATTCCATTTATGTTGGCCATCTAACCTGGGAGATAGGTACCTTCAGAGGATGACTCATCTTAACTTTCTTAACAAGCAAGCTTTGTCAGAATTGCCCAGCCTGAGCAATGAGGTGCCTGACTTCTGCCTAAAACGTGTCAAAACCTGAAAATGGACAGAGCAAAGAGAGAATCCCCCGAAGATGCTGATCCCCTAAACGTGTGAATCATGCTAGCAGTATAGGACTCCTCATAAAACGCAGTCACATTGCTTTCTTTCTCAAAGTCAGCACCATCCATCCTTTAAAGAGAACTCTAAACTGTAAATAGTGAACCAAAATCCTCTCGGGGGCCCATAAGCCTGTCCTTAGCCACCATTACTGCTGAGCAGGTGTTTGCAATGATTACGTTATTAGCCCATCCCAGGAAGAGACCTTTGGGACCCTGGCTTTGGAGATGGTCCAAGGAAGGCCAGCAGAGTACTTTTGTCATATGTTTGGTTGGGACGTGCGGTCGGGCAGTCATCCCATGCTCTTCTGGACTTGGCTGATTCTGAGCAAAAGCTGGATATATGCAAGGTTTGTCTCCAAACCTTTGAAGTGCAGGGCACTGAGGAGCGCTGAGAGAGCTATGCATGGTTTTGTGGGATGTGTGTTTAAAGACTCTGGATGCTCCAGACAGGTAGCTTTCCAGATTTGGAGTTGTTCAGAAAAGCACATTGAGAGATCCTGGAAGATGTTATGAAGGCCAAGAGGCCCTAAATTTCCCTCCATGACATGCAAGCAAGGCTATATCCCATGGTGTCCCCAGGGTATCCCAAGCCCAGACCAATGCAAACAGTCAGCATATTTGGCCTTGTGGGGCCCATGGAAACACCCTAAAAACACAATGTGGATAAACCTCTTAGGAACAAAAGTCTCATTAATAAAGATCTTTAATATCAATAGTCCCCAGACTTCACTGGCCAAAGTCCACCACACTCAGCAAGAATGTGCTGAGGGAAACATTAAACGCTGTTCTTCCTCTCAACCAGAACTGAAGCAGCAATGGCTTTCTGAGGCGTACACTATGGGTCCCAACCAGCCACGAGGCAAAGGTTGGGTCTGCTGTTTTCCAGAGTTCTCCAAGTCAGTATTTGAAATATTGGCAGATCAGATTCTCTCGTAATTTAACGTAAAACCACCTGCTTTGGTTACATTTTTCATGGCATAATGTCCAGAGAGTTCATACTTCACCACTCTTCTGTTACACACTATCCAGTGGAAAAGAAAGAAAGAGGGGGAAGGTATACGTAAGTTTGCATAGCTTCAGAATGGAGTTTAATGAGGGAGAGCGTAACACTTAATTCAAAACCAAAGCATCCATTAGTACATTACCTCTCCACCATATCAGTGCAATACATTTCTTTCCCTTTTCCAAATACCATTTAACATAACCCATTTATTTTTTCAACTTTTCCCGCAAGCGTTTTAATGCAGAGTTTGGACACTTTTCAGAAGAGTTGTGTGATGTAATGCATTTGAGAGACATAACAATGTATGTGGAGTTTGGAAAATCTTTTGCAACATGAGTAAAAATAACTGCTCCTTTCAAAAGGCAAAATCTGACTTGCTGTCAAGGGTTGTGAAGAAGGTGGGGAGAATGGAACTTGCCTTCATAATTAGTATTTCTAGATTATCATATACAACCAGATTTTCACAAAAGCACCAGGTATGTCTGCAGAGCACAGCACTAGTTTGGGTACTGAAAGGAGCAGAGCCCCATGCACTTGTTTTCCTCCTCAATAGGGTCGAGTCCCATGTTTCCAAAGGAATACTGTTTCCAGGACCCAAGCAACTATCTATATTTTCATATATTTCCACACTGTGCTGTGTACACATCTACCCAAAAATATGAATTATTTCAACAAATGAGATTCATCTGAACTAAATGGACATCAGACCCAGGGTGATTCCTCTCATCTTAAATGAGACATCTTTAGATGTCTAAAATGGTAGCCAGGGWCACTGGGCTCAGCAGCCCCTGTTACCTTGCATCCTTCACAGCTGGAGGAGGTTCAGGTTACTCAGCAGCCCATATACCACTCCCCTTCAGCTACAAATTGCTGCCATCAAGTACTATAGCCCTTCATGAGGGGACACCTCAGCTACTCATGAGCTGCATGCTCTTCYAGAGCCATTAGCTGTCTGCACTTGCCCTAAAAGACAGGACCTTTGTCTGGCTACAGCCCTGCTCTGACTTTCAAGACAATGAAACTGAAGTCTTAGCCTTTGTGATGTGAGGTGAACCGGTAAAATTATGATGTGATGTGAACCGGTAAAATTCCCTGTTTCTCATTGCAGGTGTATCTGGACAYCCCAGATGGTCAGGGGGGGCAGCTGACCACGTAGGCAGTAGTATCAGAAGATTTCTGTTGGGTTTTAGTGCATGTGAGTTCATGGGAATTTGCATAAACACAGCCCGCAGCCCAGCCTGTCCTATASTGCCGTAGTCCACAAATGGGTTTTGATCTTTTCATTGTTTTCTTAACTCGAGAAAGTCCTGRTTTCATCTTTCCCAACTAGTCACAAATATTCACCAATCATTTTGCCTCCTTCTGGGTTTGTTTAAAGGCAGGGTACACAGGCCATGCACTGATCAATATTTGCAGCCTGTGCGGTCTCTGTGTCACAGGATACGTAACCGTGACCAGCTGACCAAATCCTTTAAGCATCATGGCTAATGGCAAATGTATAGACATATATATTTTTAATAGAATACAGTTATAAGGAAATACAACAAACTCTTGGGACTCAGCAAGAGTTTCAGCACATTGGCAGCTCTCTGAAAATTTGTTATCAATTAGAATGAGATACGGTCTATTATGCTTACACGTGTTAGTAATATTTAAAGCCACAAGGACATCCCATTGAAGACAACAGTATTTAGCTGGAGTCAAAGAACTGAGATATAACTGAGTGTGATACTATGAATAGCGAAGGAGGAAGACTATCACAATTTTTCATTATAATTTTAGCGGCCAATTTAGTTCTATGTACTCACTTTTAAGAGTCCCAAATAGCAAGGATTTAACCTGAAATATATTAATTTGTCATGAAATTAAACTTTTGAATCAAATAAGATCTTAAATACATAAAAACTCTCAAGAAATAATTTTAATGTCTTTCTGATAAAAAAAAATGGAAACTACAAGAAAAAAGAAAAAAAAAAAGGAAAAAAAAAAAGGCTACATTTGACCAAAGGAAGACAAACATCTGGCTAGAGAAGGATGCACTGTCAAAAATATTTTTTCCCTGTATCCGGGTTCATYTTTGTTAGCTCAATAAAAATTATAATAATGGGGTGTGCCTGTGAGACAGATAACTATCTGTAAAACACTGAAGTAATGCCCACACTGTGCTGCCAAAACCCTAGAGATTAATTTTTAACAGGATGCCTGATATTCTTCCCACCCCCAAAATCTATTCAAGCACCATCTACAACTTCCTTGCTTGCACTTTCTTAGCTTATGCTAAGCTTATGAGACTGTATCAGGATGCTGTCATTAACCAAGCAGAAAAACTGGTCCTAATATTTCAGATAAAAACATCTTACCCAGGAACAGCTAATGGTAGATCAGTGAAACAAAGGCAGCAGATCTTTCAGGCCACCCATTAGGCTATCCCTGTTTCCCTCATTCTGCCACTGCTGCCTGGGGTTAGGCTGGGTGATTGCATCTCATACCAGTCTTTGCTGAGGAATTGCAGTCTTCTTCAGCCAATGTTTCTCTTGAAGGAAAATCCCTATGGTCGGTTACTGGATGCACTCCCATTTGTTTAGCACAGGGATAGATAGGGAGCAATGATATTGTGGTGAGATGGGGAAGTTTCTGTTTTCCCCACGAGTGAACAGATCCTGTGCTCAGCACAAAAGCAGTCTAAGAAGAGCAGGTGAGCTGGTGATAGTTACCAACCCGCCTAGAGAATAAAAGGCATGTGGGCTCTCTCTGATCCCTGTGCTAATGTTGGGGCAATATGATAGGAAGGGGAGTAGATGACCACAAAAAATAACCACAAAAACTTACTTGGGAGTGTCCTTTTCTTTCAACCTGCACAAGAAAATACCATATTATTACTGTATTGTCCTCTATAATCGAAGGTGCTGCCACTGACAATGTAATTCCTTTTGTATACGTGTGTGAGTTAAAAAGTCCCTCGTGTGAATGGTGGTTTGACTACACAAGCAGATAGAGGAAACTCGAGCTGCTGCTTACCTCTTCCTAGTTATCCTATACAGCTATGGCAGTCAATCCAAGGGGAAAAGGATCTCTCCCTTGGAAATGTAATTACCTGAAAGATCAATCAGCAACATCACCTAAGGGAAGTCTCGGCCTCACAAAAATTACGTAGACCTGGCGATATGTAGTCTCTGGCCCATCTTTCCCCAGCGTGTCTCCGGTGGAGGAGATGGGGTTTTTCATCATGAGATGCTGGAGCGGCATTCCTACCCGTTGACACCCAAACTGCTCACCTAGCATGAGCATTTCCTAGCCCCTGCTGTCCATGCTGCAGGACACTTTTCCACTGATACCTAGGAGAGAAAGTCTGACTTCTGCCATAGAAAGAAAGGAATTCAGCAATCGAGTAACAGATTTWTCCATGAAATTACAGTATTTTGTTCATATCCCAGAACTGGCATTAGGTCCAACAGGGGCAAAGGCACCTGCACCTTGCCTGATCTATCTAACTCTCCAACTTAACCTATTGCCCTTCCTTTCACTGGCCCTTGGGCAATCACATAGATCCACCATGCAGATGTTCACATGTGGGCAGATAGGTAAAAACCACCTCCCAGAGCCTGTGATCTTCACAGGCATGGCCACACTCATCAAATTGCACAGCCTTAGAACCCCAAAGCAGCCTCCCTGCACCAGCAAAACGCCATGCCAAAGAGAGAGGTAGACACCTGAATGGATGACTGTTTTCTTCTGGTACAAACACACACATACTTGCAGGGATGTGCTTCAGTGCAAGRACATCACTTGCCTATAGCGTCTTCTCCACATGCAGAGAAGAACCTTGTAGCCCAGTTCCCTTCAGGGCACCTCTCATGTTAAAGAAAACTTGTCATTTCTCCCAAATGAGGGAGGAAGGAAGAGCTTGTGGTTAATGCAGCAAATGGAGGCTCAGGAAATCTATGTTCATATCCTCGTTGCACCACAGGTTTCCTGTGTGACCTTGGGCAAGTCCCTTAAYCTCTCTCTCAGCCTCCCTTCCCCCATGTGTAAAATGTGGATAAAACATTTCCCACTCTTAATGGGACTTAAATCTTAAATTGGCTTATGAATGCTACCATACAGCAAGGGAATAGTTATGTGTGTGGACCAATCCCTACTTACCTCTGTGCGATCAGCTAACAGGACTCACAGTTTTAATGTTCATAAATACTCTCCATTATCTAGGTTACCATAAGTTTCACCCCATCAACCATGTATTAATGGGTATTAACAGATAATTTTAAAGCTTTAAATGACAAAACCCTGTTGATAGAAATGGGTCTGATATTTGCTCTGTGCGCATCACCGATTTACTGAGGTGGAGGCTGAGAGACTTTTTGAACTGTGATTTGTTTGTTRTATAATTCTCCATAACAAAAAACAAGACCTAAACAAAACTAGGCCTTAATTTATGCTTGCAATGGTACTTTATTGTTTATAAAGGGACATCCTGGTTAGTCTGTTAGCAGTCCAGTGGGTTCCCTGTACTCCAGTCCTGTAGCTGACCAAAACTGTGATGTCCCATGCTCTTGTTTCTATACAATCACGGGTGTCCCCTCTTCTCACTCCAGCCAGTCCCACTCCATCCACCCATGACTGTGAAGGTGTGTTAGTCTTCAGTATGGCWGATGTCTGGACATTTGAAAATAGAGGCTGTTTGAGTCAAGTTGGCCRTATCATATTGTCTACCGATGTTTAAAGCAACTCAGGAGGAACCAAAAGTCAACAGTGGGTTTTCATCCAGACCTTTACCATTTAGAAGTGAGAATGTGACAAATCTGGGCAATAATAACATAGACAACAGGTTGGCAAGTCCACCAAAAGCAGATGTGCTCACTCTTAAAGCGAAAAAAGGGCTGTGAGATTTTATTTAAAACATACATTCTGTTCTCACATCCCTTTGAAGAGATCATGTGGGATAATTCGAAGTCTCCTTCTTACACAAACATTGCAAACATTTCCTGTTGGTAACTATAAAAGGACAGTCTAGCTAAGTAAACAGTTCTGTTCACAGTTGTGTCTGAGCAGGAAAGCCCTGTGTTCTTCACCAATAGCTCCATTGATGACTACAATTGTTCTGGTTATTGTTTGTATTCGTAATAACACTGATAATAACAAAAGATCAAAACAGGAACTTCCTTAAACTTATTAAATGCTTGCAATGGGGGCCTGGATGTTGCTGGTGTAAGGATGGTTGTGTGTCGACATACTAGAAACAGGGAAGCCAGGTCATCAACTTGTGTAAATCACTGTCTTCACCAAAGTAAAGATAAGCAGCTGAGGACCTGCCTTCATAGTGGCATCTTGTGCTACCCAAGAGCCAAACAGCCCTGCTGTTACCCGCTAAATTTCCCCCACCCGCCATTTTCTTGTACCATGAATTAAAGGAAAACTGAAGTTTGAGAAAATGAAATAATGGGACCAAAAGCATAAAAGGAGTTCATGGCAGAGTTTAGGATAGGACCCAGACCTCCTGCCTCTTGCTATAAGTGTCCCATAGGAGTGTCCCTGAGACACTCAGTGATCCTCAGCCAGCCCATAYACTGTCTCCTTTTCTGTGTTCCTCTCTTTCATTTGTCAATTATTATTTTCTGTCATCATTATCTTATTATTCTACCTGCTAAGGAGCCTACAGATTTCTTTCAGATTTACCACAGTGGAAACCCTCAGCCGCTGAGGTATAACAAACCATCTGCCACTACCACTGCTAAACACCATTCACAGTAGTTTCAGCTTCTACAGCACCACCAATGGCCAACCTCTTCAATATCATATGAAGAAACATCCCCATGTTGGGTTAGATACAGCTTTGAAGTGGATGACATATGCTAAGATTTTCCTCTCCCCAAGAGAGCCCTACAGGTTTTTTTGGCTCCTCAATCCTATATCCTAAGTGTGTGAGTCCTCAGCACTTATAGGTAGAGAAGCAGTAGATATATCACTGATAATATCATACCATCCTAAATTCTGGTTGCCTTTCTATTTGTTCTCTCTCCTTGTAAGACCAAGATTAAACCACAGGTCTGACTTAGAATAGAGAACTTCCACTGGTCCAACCAACAAACTTCCCTTCTTTATCAATCAGACTGGGTCTCCCCARGAGAACACAGTTCCTAGTAAGACGTGATGTGATGTGATGTGATGTTTAGAAATGGCTCAAACCTCCAAAAACATGACTTGGATTAAGGGCAACAATAAGATACTTTAGCAGTTTATAAATCATGGTCGCTATTTTTTTGTCTGATGGCATTGAAGTAATGGCATGGGGAGGCACTGCTTGTAGAGAGAAGGATCTTTTATCATAGCTGTGGAAAGGACCACCTCAAAAAATGAGCAGAACAAAATGTTAGGTGATGCTGTCAGGGCCAATAAATTCTGCTTCAAACTGCAAACCTGAATTCATTTGGAAAGGAGATGTGCCATCAGGGAGGTAGGGAAACACAGCCATTTTTGCAGTTTACTGATGTAGGCAATGATCTGTTTTGCCTGAGCTTGAGAAGGGACCCTCAGGTTGCGGGGTGCAAGATGATACCTGTGGATACAACAGCTCACTGCTGGCTTGCCCAGAGATCTCCATGCCATATAAAGTATGCAGATGGGCTGGTCAGACTTTCTAAATCTCCTTCCTAAGGCTCCTTTCTACATYTCCGTAGGCAGACAGTCAGGATCCACTCTGCAAGGAGAAGGATGCTCAGGAAGGCAGCCCAAAGGCCACGGAGCCAACCTTCCTGCAAGTCCCTTGCAGTGACTGGATGGGGATCAGCCTTTACATTTTTCTTGCCTGTATCCTCAGACAGTATCACCATGCTTTGTGAAGACCTTTACACACTCAGCCCCAGCACTGTCTCTAACTGAAGAGGAGGCAGAAACCCTTTTATTCAGCTTTTGTTCAGCTTGCAAAATGATTTGTGCTGCCTGTGTGTAAAAGAGGTTTCACATGAAGTCAGGTGGACCATCTCCCAGTTAACACAGGGGACTTGCTAAGGAAAGTCGTGTTCCTCTCCCAGCTGAGGCATGTAGGTTTTGTTTTGCTGTGTGGCTCCAAGGAAAACCCTTGTCATTTCCTCTAGTTCTCCATCTGTAAAAAGGCAATCACAGCTCTCCCCTTATCCACGTGGGTTGCAAATGCCCAGCATCAGGAGCAATCCCTTGTACACATATAGCCGGCACCATGGCAGCCCAAGACGCAACCCACATATCGACAGGACCCACCATGAAGAGAAAAGCAGACCATCACATCCTTATAGAAAGAACCTCCCCAAAACAACTTCACGTAACACACAGTGATTTAAAGCCCAGCATGTGAACTATGAGCTCCTCAGCCCCCAGTCTCACAGCAGATCTACAGGACTCAGTTGCCCGACTTGAACTCTAAGTGCTCGTCATCACAGCTGATGGCTCTGTTATCCTCCTCCATAAACAACCTGTAGTAAAACCAGGGCAGTCAATGGCACAGCCAAGAAACCTTAATGCTTCTCCATCTTTTAACTGAGATTTGCTCCCACTACGAGCCATCTCAGCCAGTTAAGTGGCTTGCCGTTACTGTTTTGCCCCAAATGACATCACCATTTGGCTTTCTGAGTGTACCTCTTTGGCTCTAATCCCCCCCCTTGGCTCTTTTCCCTGTAAACAGGGCCTGATTAATGTTGCAGAAGAAGGGTTGTGAATCACGTATTCCATTCTCTTATGGGAAGTCAGAATGTCAATTTTTCCTAGTTTTAAGTGCAGAGAATTGGGATATTTAATGCAGAATCCCTAGCAACGACACAGAAACTGCAGTCTGAGCCCACAGCTGCAAGCTTCCCAACATACTTTCTGTAACAGCAGCTGATGAATCACCCACTAGAAGACATGCACTTAAAAAAAAAAAAAAAAGAAACAGCATTCACCGATGCTGCCTATTATTACCCAGACCCAAATGCATTACAAGGATATTCTTTGATAAGGAAAGGGCCCTCACACGCACATCCACAAATCTCTGCTGGGCTGTTTAAAGACTGAATGGAAATAGTCCGACAGCCACAGATGTTGTCTCTTCAGTCCTGGGTGGCAGCATTTTACTGCCCACGGTATTCATCACTACTAATGTTTCCAGCTGGTGGCCAAAAGCCGACACTCGCTCTGAGCTTTTGCTTTACAAATGCAAGGAAATTAAAAACAAGAGTTTGCAGAGCAGCGCGGGGACCTTCCCTTTTTCATGGCAATCTTTCTCAGCTTTTCAAAATAAAATGACAAATGAAAGAATAAAGCATGATTTGGACCAGTCTTTTAAACGGGTTGTGTACATACTGAGCTTGAACAGTATGACAGAGCTCGAGAAGAAGGATGCTGTATAGGAAAGTCTCAGGGAAATGAGTGGAGAGCCACTGTTCTTAAAAAGCATCTACTTGACAAGTGGTACAACTAACTCTCTGGCACATTTTATTTCCTGCTAACATTATGACTAACAGCGCAAGAAATGAACCGTAAAAAACAGTAAATAGTTAAATGAAATAGAGGGACACTTCTTTGCAGGAAGATCATTTCAATCATATACAGAATTTACCTGACCTGGATGATCCACCCCAGAGATTGACAAAAGCATCCAGAATGATTTAGGAGCACACAGAGCCCACCAAGGTGCACTGAGAAACAAGCTCCTAAATGCCTTAAACCCAAAGGGAATTCTACCCAAGAATGAACTTTCTTCCTGGTAGAAATTAACTGAAGTCAAATATTATTTAAATACATGTGATGAGACATTCACAGATAACAGGGTCAGGAGCTGAAAAATAATCCACGTTAACCTCGATACCATCACTGAGGATTGCTTACAGCGTATTATCAGTGTTTATTCAGGATATGAGCCCTACTGTGCTAGGTGCTGTAGAAACACACCAAGAATGTCTGTCCCAAAGACACTTCATACATCAATATAAATGCAAGATGTTCAGATGCTTATTTCCTGGCTGTGGCATAAAGATTTGGGCTAGGATGTAACTTCAGGAAAGTCCCTTCGTTTCTCTATACCCCGTTTCTCACAATGAAAAAACGAAGAAGAATTCTTCCCTTCCCTGTTCAGCCTGCAAACACCTGGGAGCTGGGGCAGCCTCTGATGGATTTATTAAGCCCTTGTGCAAACCCACTCGAGCCAAGCAGTTGTTTCTGAGAACGCCAGGTGTGTTGCACCTCATGTGATGGGGAGAGGTGGCCCAGCTTTTCACCCKCTCAGTGTTGTGGTTGTAACTAGTCCTATAGGGCCTGGCAGGGAAATGAGRCTGATGGAGAGAGCTTCTGACATTTACCCCACAGCAAAGCAGGAGGCAAGAAGGCAAGTCCTAACTGACTCCTTCAGCTGCACGGCAGTTGGGGTAGACTTGGACTAAGTATGGTATGTTTCGTCCCCAGGGGCCAAGCACAGGGCGGGAGGTAGGAGGGGAGGTGGAAGAGAGTAGGGATATAGGTACAAAATCAGAATTGCTGCTAAGAATCCTCATCGCTCAGAAGAAGGTCTCTTATTTTTACAGCCCCCTGTAAGATGAGCTGGCCATATTAGGACACCTGAGGTCATCACCTCCAGTATCTGTGGCTCAGGACTTGAGAAGAGGCCTAGTTAGCTCTCTGTCTCTTCAAATATGCAGCCTTGCATGGTTTGCAGGTCCCATTTGCATGACAACTTCTCCACTATCAAAGCCAAGAGGGACGTGAAGCCTTGAAAGGACTAGCTAGAGATGTCTCAGAGAGACGAGACCAGCTCACCTTTCAAACCTGGGTTACATAGCATCTGCACAACCTAAAGCCATTCCCTCCCTCATCACGTCACCTCTTGTTCACGATAAGGTGAGCCAAGCGGACTCATCTGTCAGGAAACAGCTGGTGAATGATCTATCCTGAGAGGTCTTCCTTCAGCACATTTGAGTTGGCCAACAGGACGCCCGTAGTGGCTGTGGGACCAATCTCAGAGATCCAGGTTGCTGGGCTAACTTGCCCACTGTTCATCTCAGGACAGTTAGATCCTGCTAATGCAGCAGCTGCTGTGTCCTTATTGCCAGCCCAAGGCATTTGAACCAGTTCTATGAGGTGGAATTGGCAACCAGTTTTTCCTTTAGCATTGCCTACYAGAAAACCTTCCTTTGCTACCTCTGTTCCTACCAGGAAACCTTCCATTGCTTCCTCTTCTCCTAGCCAGTGACCAGTCCAGACTGGGTATACAAAAGCAGCATAAAATCTTTTTGCACTAGGGCAAATAACTCTCAGTTTTAACAGCAAACAAAGCCACACGGATGCGAAGAGCAGCACTGCTGTTCCATGCTAGGGATGGATGTTCTGTGCTGCTCCCCATTTGCATGACACCCAGAGTAACARAGGCGGCACGAAATGCAGCCGCTCTTGAGTAGGCGGAGGTGAGTATCCAGTTGACTCAGAGCAYCGTTCTGCACCAGGGTGAAAATTTAAGGGCAGCTGGAGAGACAAGAGGGGAACTTGCCTGACTAAAGAGTTTGTTATGTTGATATTGTTGTGCGGGGGAAAAAATAGCTGTAGGGTTTTCTTTAGAAGCTCTGTGTTCATAGAGGGCTATGGAGGTGGAAAGAGGGGGAAATGACTATTAAATCGTGATTGCTATCTTCAGTATTTACACGAGATAGGCCACACAAGTGTCTTAACAGTGGAGGCACCTCAGTATTTATTTATATTTATTGATTTGTATGAAGTGATTTAGGAACTATACGGTCTGGAAGGTGCTGTAGAACAGAAAGATGAAACTTTTTTTCTCAGCCAAAGGAAAAGGCAGCTGAGAGAAACAGAAGGGATGGGTCTCTTCTCACCTACTCTCCAGCTTCTTGAATTCTAGGGCAGAGACAGTCTGTGGAAATAAAGAGGCARTACCAAAGAATGGCTCCTCTGAGCCATGCTATATCCTTAGTCCCCCAGAGCAGGAACAGCAATACCTTGTTGTGCCAGAGCTGATTGCAAGCAAGCCACCAAGCAGGGTCCATCAAACCACTAGGACATGGGGTTTCTATTACGTGGAGTATGCCAGAGACCACCCCATCACGTCTCCCCACCACCCACTTTACCATAGCTAATTTGATTGTARAAGTGAACGCAGAAGTGAGCAACCAGGAAGAAGGTGGCAAAGGTGCAGGACACCTCATGGYAGTTTTGCTGCTGATCTGCTACGTGGTGGCTGTGTCCCTGCCATGCCTTTTTCCAGCTGTAAGGTCCTGTGGGCAGGCAATGCCTTGTATCACAAGTGCATCTACTACCTGGAGCAATGGGGCCTCAGTTTTGGGTGCAGTCTCTGAGCACCGATCTTAATGACAGTAATTTTAATAACCAAGATATCTTTGAAAGGACCTGGAACAAGAGGCTGTTTTGCATCCCTCTGGATTGTTTTTGACTATTGGCCACTAGTAATAAACTATTAGGGAACAAAAAGCAAATGGAAAATAATAGAAGTAATTATATAGCTGGATGAATGTTTCACTTCAAATATTATTGTCTCTATGAAGATATACAGCATGGATGTGTTATTGCAAAAAGAAATATGCATTGATCTCTTTACCAGGAAACAGGTATGACTGTATTATGTAAATATTACTTCATTTACTGTCAACAACTGTAGGCTTATTTTCACTTTGCAAACAGATGACAAACGTGCTTGGAGTCATACAGCATCAATCTTAAAGCTGACAAGGATCTCTCATTTTGCAGCCAATTTTTGAAAGTCAAAAGGCCAAATTCATACTTGGGCTAATGCCATTCACTCCAGTAGGAGTGAGATGCCAGATTCTCCACGTTAGTGTAAATCAGATGTGCTCTATGAACCTCAACAGCCAAAGAAGCGGTTCTAAAGCTGTTGACTTCAAAGCTAAGTTTGGCCCACAAAGCTGAAGCACTGGGTGAGCGAGAGGTCTGAATTCCCCCCCGGTGGGAGCAAATGCAGCCCAGCAGATTTGTATAGAAGTTAAAGATCAGCCACGATACTCCTTGATACGTCATTTGAAAACTCGGCTAACTCTGATGTGGTTGCTAACGCCAATGAAAAACAGAGCTAAAACGAGAGGACATAACAAACTGTATCCTTTCAGGCCTGCAGCTTGGAGACCACTGTGGAAATGGTTGCAGCTCCCTCACTCAGTCCACGGCCGCCCACTGGCTCGAGTTAGAATTCCTGAAAGAGGATGACTCTAGCTTGGTCTTGAGCTCATTGATCCCCAAAGGATTATTTTGACAGTCATGTCATTCCAGAGGGAATCAACCTTTAGATTTTCTTCCTGCTCTCCTCCCCGTGTCTTTTGCCGGGAAAGACAATTTACCCTTGAGGGTCTCATCTGTGAGAAGGAGATACCTCTGGCGATATCACAGGCTAACTGAGATCTTCCCTCTCTCTTTTACAAGGGTTACTCTTGCAAAACAGGGGTGTTCCTAGGCTCAGGCTTAAGCTGTTCAATGAGACTTGACTGGTCAAAGGGTAACACTGCTCAGATCTGGACGTGTCTTTAGTAGGTCAGACTGTAAAACTAATTCTCATATGATTTTCTTACTTGTTTTTGAAGTGCTCTTGCATGATGCTACCACAATATATGGAGTTTCTAAAAGGCCTAATCTAACTTCCAGGGTGTCCAATTCCCAAAATGGACTATGTGAAAGAAAGTGAGATGATAAGMCATACCAGGGCATGCACCATGCCGGGGTGAAATCCTGGGAGGAAACATGGTTAAAAGGAAGGGAGTGAGAGCCAGCTCACGCACAGAGAGAAAAGAGAGGGCCRTACCATGAACCTATCAGCTTTTATTGTACCCTCCAGAATGTGGCACGTTTGGCAAAGCGACAAGCACTATGTGTCTCTCTCTCTCTCTGATTGCAAATTCTGTTTCAATATGAGGTTTYCTGGCTATTTTGAGCCATAGACTGCAAGGTATCTGGCACAGGTTAATAAGACTTACATGACAGTCCATTCAAATAGGACATACATGGACAACAGAGCAGCCACATCCTGAGGCAAACCAGTGTTTTTAGTTGGAACTATGGGGAACTTGTAACTAGTCCCATTAGGAGTCTGAAGTCATCAAAATGTGAGAAAGTAGAAGGCAGGTTGGAATAGGGATTGCAAAGGARCAATGCTGTTTGCAGGAGGACAGACCATGATCTCCTCATTGGGCTTAGGCACAACCACTGGAGAGCTGAAGAGGGTTAAGAATGGACGATAAAGAGGGTGTTGTTTATCTCAATCAGATCTTCCAGTAGTTTAAATACACTGAGGTGGTTTTCAGAGCCTTTGAAGCCTTCTGTGTTTCTTTKCTTGCACCATCATACATCCCAGAAAAGATGAGCAGACACCAAGGATGCTCATTGTCCTGAGAGGGCTCCAATCTATGCCCGGAGACTGCTTAAGAGCACAGCAGAAGTACTGTACCTACAGCAATATTGTTTTTCTTGTATCAAAGTAAACAGCAATTTGTTCATTGGGGGCTTCAGGAATGGGATTCATCTGACCAGATGAAGATGTCTACAAGGTTATCATCTTGTATGGTCTCCCTAGGTCTTCTTTAGAGTCCATGGAGAGAAATGGACATTTCTGCCCTCCAAATCCTTGAAGTTAGAAGAAATTAACTCTTCTATGGAAGCTTTGAGGAACAAATCCCTGTTTGCTGMTGTTAGCTCCTGTACCCTTGTAACACAGAATGGCCAGGAGTTTGGAGCTCAGGAGACACAAATAGGATGTGGAGAGAAGAGGGGAGAGAGGTTCCTCAGTGAGCATTCAGCTGAAGAGTAGTAAGAGGCAGTAGGAACAGGAATATGTGTGATAACCYTGCTGGGGGCTGATGTGGGACCTGTTTCAAGAGACTTCTGGGTCAAAAACGCCACTCTCAAACCCTCAAGGAGGGCTAGTCCGCAACGTATACAGAATGCTATAAATCTGCTCTTCCCCTGTCCCTGAAATATCCACAGCCACTCCTGAGCYGATGCCCTTGCTGGGAACATCACTTCACCATGAAACAATGAATTATTTTCCCTCTTCCTTTTGCATTCCTTTATCTCTAGTATTGAGGGAACCACAATACCCCACAATCCTTTTACTGAGACCATGGAGTTTTCTCCCAGCCACTTATGACAACCATGGTGTAGTTTGGAAGAAAGTTGGCCTCTCCTCTTGCTGGACAGGAAAATCTAGCAAGGAGGGCATTTCTGGTCTGGAAGTGACAAGTATGTCATGCACAGCTGGTGTTTGCAAAAGAGAAGGAATGCTTAAAGACAACTAAAAAGCATTGGTCTGAGGAGACCTTRGGTCCTGTGTGGCCACTCCCAAGACAGTGCTCACTAGAAAAAGACTTTTGTTTTGTAACATGGATTTGTCCATGTCACACCATTGCAGTTTGCRGAGTTCAACACTGTCAAGATGTGACATTACAATTTAATGGTTGAAAGGCCACAGATTCCCAGTGTCCAAGCATCATGACCCCAAGCAAAACTCAAGCCTTCTTATCAGTGGCATTGGTTCTTACAACCACCCTTCCTTACATTCCTCTGCTGTCTGCTCTTTTCCTTCTTTCCTTCTATCTCTCCATCTTCTCACTTTCTTCCCTATCATCACCAGGYTTGGAAAAAACAATTAATAATAATTTCTTGAAATACAGTGGGTACCACCACACTGTACAGCGGTGGTTCAGAGTAGATCTTGGGAAAATAAAGTGGCCCCACCTCTCAGAGAAAAGTTGGGGGGGATTTAGCAAGGAATCACTTAGCTTTTGAAGCAAAGCCAACTCACTGGTAACATTTTTGTTTAAAAAAAAATACAAACACAGCTCCTTAACATGAGCCCACTGTGACTTGTGCACACAAATAACAGGATTTACATTGGCAGATGCCATGTACGCCTGAGTACTGAGCACAACTAGGTTTGCAAAGAGACCGGGTTGGAAAGCAGAAGCCTCACCCAATAAAAACAGTGAGGATTTCAGGAGGAAGCTTCTTTTTGCAGGGCATTGTGTCAACAGTGAAATAAACTGTGCTAATATGGGAAATTTTTACCTGCTATTCCTATATTGTCACAACAAGAAAACCAGAGTGTGGGTACACCTATTCTAGAGCAGAGCTTCAGAATTTCAGCTTACTTTAACCTGGCAATGAGGCTGGTAGAAAGCAGAGTTATCTGTAGAACATYTGCACAGAAAGTGAAGACCACAGTTATTTATCAGATAGATAGTGTCTTACAGGACAAAATGTCACTGATAGAGTCAGCAACCAGCCCCTTTTCTTGAAACACACTGGCTCTGCTTCCTCAGTGGCCTCCCATCCAGATAAYACCCAGCCTTGCTCCTCACTGCTTCAGGCTGTGAAGAAAATTGCACCTTGAGACAGCACAGCCATATGATGCCAAGCCACACAGTGTCAAGCCACCAGCTCAGCTGGCATCAGTTTCCAGGGCACAGCTAGGAAATACCACCATGTCCCAGATGCTGCAGGTATTTGCCYCTGCCTAGGTTATAGTCCATCCTCAGTGAGCCAAGCTAAACTGAGATTATGAGATGAGGAAAMTTGAGAGTCCCCAAATACCCCATGACCTTTGCCATTTGGTCTGAAGCATTAACATTTAGCCCAGGTGTGGTTCAATACTGTGCTCAGGAAGAGCTGACCTCAAGGTGGGAGCTGGTGGACCATGGCACAGTCTGCACTGTGTCTCCACTGGTTGTGTGCTTGAGCTTTTCCTCACCACCATCACCTCATCCCTCCCTTCTGCAGAGACATCTGGACTTCAGGACAGATGTGTCTGAGTTTGCTGAGACAGCGTGGGTGGGTCAGGCCTCAGCAGTAGGCTCAGAGAGATGYCCAACTTACCACGTAGACAAACACTGCAACCACCGAAGTGGCACTTCAGATCCATTCATCAAATTTAACCATTTTCCCTGGCTGCCCTCTGCCATGGGGCTTCTTATTCCTGCCTCAGCCATGAGCCCCAGTGCCTGTCTCTCCCTTCCCAAAACACCCCCCAGCCTCCCTCCTCACTGAGGTTCAATCCGTGCTGCGGGCCCCCCTAGGTAAACCCCACCRGTGATAACCACCACCGCTCTCCAGCTGCTTGTGCTGGATTAAATACTTCAAGGCTGCTCTGAAAGCCCACCTCCACATATCCTTTTCCCTCATCTGGGTAGCAATAATCCCTCCCCAGCTTCCAAATCCCCTTATGCCTTGGCTGGGGAGTTGAGGGCTGGAAACTTGCTACCAGMGCAGTAATCTTTTCCCGACCATGACTGCAGAAGGGAATTATAATTCTCCTGGTACAGCAAGGTCTCAATATTATCATCTTCTGTTTGTCCTAAGCCAAAGACATGCTAGTATGGCTGAACTATTCTGTTTGTGCGTGTGTGCATATAGTGTAGAGTAGTATAATAACATAAATTTTAATTTTAACTACACAGATGTGCGTTGAGGTTTTTTTGTGTGTGTGCTTGCCTGTGTGCATACACACAACCATACACACACAGACCTATTGTTAGCGTGATATGTCTATATGTTATTTTTCAGCCACGCTAATGAGAAAAAATTCTTCTGATTCCTTTCAAGACCTCAACAAGTTCCCGCTGCTATTGCATTCCTGCACTCTTTGCACCCAGGGGTTGCCAACAGCCCTATTGAAAATAGCAGTTTTCCCCCAACCCCAGGGCATCTCTGGCAATAGCACCTGTAGTTTTTCAAGGAAAGGTCAATACAGACACAGAGCCATAAGGACCAGACAGTGGTTGTGTCCAGAGAGAGCATTATACCCACGTTGACTCCAAGGCACCAGACTAAAGACACTTAATTTTAGCCACACAAAGGTGAGAGTCTAAACTTAAGTMGTTTTTGAGGATTCCTCTGTGATTACTAGAAGGGAACAAACACTTGCAGAAGGCAACCCATCATCTGCCAGTCTAGCAAGGCTGTAAGCACCCTGTGGAGGTACCTCTGCAGGTATGATGACCAGCTGAGGTGACACACCAGCCTTCCAGGTAGCTATGACTTAAGAGCAATCCTACCTTGGCTGGCAAAACATGGGAACCGCTGAACAGAGCTTAGGTCCCCTGAAAGCCATTGTGTTATTTCAGCTTCTAGATCAAATTCTTTCCCCCCTGATGGACACTTCGGATGAAGGATGAAGAGCATCCCCATTTTGCATTTGCAGGGTATCCTCAGCACCTTCTAAGATTGAGCCCTAAAGTTGTCTCATTCCTCGTGCTGAGCAAAAACTGGGTTGCCAGCCACCACAACGTACCTTGCAGCAACAGTATTTTCTGTAAAGTTTCAATTGTTCTTTCCACAGGACTGTCTCACACTTTACTAAAAAGTGATAACATGTTTTAGCCTTCTTTTGCTGCAGAGAAATCCTGAACTGAGCGGGACGCAAATGTAAGTCTCTGAAGACAGAAGGCAAAGAGAAAGATCCCTGAAATGTAATTTTTACAGCAGTTTCACGGCTTTTAACCCAATCTTGTAATTTTGAAGAGCTTGGCTTGTGATTTCTGGACCCCTGGGGTGAGCAGTACTGAAAGTAAGAGGTGCATTCAAGTTCCTCTGGATGTCACGGCTCTGAAACATGCCCCGAGGAAAGAGGGCAGGGGACTGGTAGGTTACAAACCAAATGAGTGAAAAATGTGTCTTCCTTGTCCCTCTCTCTCCCCACTCAGCCCCATTCCTGGCACGGGTTAGCCTCTCTTTTGAGAGGCAATACATTTGTTCAAGCTGACCTTCAAGCAGATGTCCCTGCAAAAAGGTAACTCTGGGAAGAAATGCCACAAAACAGAGCCCCACTATTGAAAAGCAGGWCTCTGAAAGGCTGAACAGATGGCCCTGGAGTCTCCCAACTCCGTGGTGAGGACGCTTGGCAGCAGAACGAACGCTGAGATAAAAAGGAGCTGATTTCATCTCTATTTGGTCGAGCCGTATAACTTCGCCTTGGGTTTCTGTTTTTGCCACCTCGTTTCCTRGAAAGTGCAATAGCTCTTTAAACAAACTCCCAAAAAAAAAAACCCTTTCATAGGCTTACACTCATTAATCAGGTAGCTTATTTCCTATATTTCTTTTTTCTCCAGGCCTATTTTTACCTTGCCAGTGTGATCAGCTGCAAGACACTATCCTGGATCACCGCACGTATTTTCTTTTGGAAATTATCCTGCCCGAGAGTCTATGCAGGCATCACTGTGAGTCTGAGAGTGAAAGTGTGCACTTGTGTCAGTGCACGTGGAGACCGATAAAAACACCCCTCCCTTTTTCAAACAGTTAAACATTTGCAGGAGGCTGAGTGTGATTTTCCCCTCTACTCCAGTTTTTTTTGAGACACATGAAAAGGTTGCAAGGAAGCCTTAGGCGGATGTATTGTGAGCGTACGGGGCATGCTGGTAGCATGCATGTACCTGTGGTTTGCAGAGTACTCTTCAATGATCACCCCTCTGTAGCTGGCTTGCTCATTCTGCTACTGATTTTCTCTGCGTCCTTGGGCAAGTCTCTTAACATTTGCATTTCATAAGATGCCACCTAAATATTTTTGTGCACTGGAGTTTTGCTCTCTCTCTCTCCATTGTAAGCATGGGAAGGTCTGGAAAACACCCCTGCTTCTCTGGTGTCATGGGAGGGTAAATGTACTTATAAAAGAGTGGAAAGCACCCTGTAGGGAGTGGAAGGAGGGGGAATAACCCCCTTCCTCACCCCATTCCTRCTAGCAGAGGTGACCACTGCATGACATCTGCAGAGTCTGGTGGGTAAATCAGGAGCTTGGGACTCGGCAATTTTGGGGATGCTCCTTGCTCTGGTGGTGCCCTGTGGAGTGACCTCATCCCTTTCTTCTCTCCACTGCGTGATGGGTTTTCCCAGCCCCCGGCCACAGCGTTCACTGATGCCTCAGTGCATGAGACTCCCTCCCAGTGAGCTCCTGCTTCAGTGCCAAAACCTCCCCGAGGAGAGGTTTAATCCCTGTCACCAAAACAAAACTCTGTTTGTTTTTTCACCCTGCGTAACTGTCAGGATTAATGCTGTTCAAATGATGTCAAACAGCCACTGGCTGGTTAGCAATATATTTACTCCGTATGACTTTTCAATGGGGCCTTAATATTTTACCACAGGAAGCAGAAAAAGGGGGAAAAAAAAGGCCTTAAAAAAGAAGACAAGAGTAATAAATCCCAGAGTTACTATCCCTAAACTGTTTTTTTAAGCACAAAACCACAAAGAGCCCAGAGACTCTGATAATGAACATAAAATATGGTTGCTATTAAAAAAAAATTCTCTGTCCCATCAATTTCAATTTACTCCACTATAAATCAATGAGCTTCTTAATCAAATATTCTCCCACTTTAATTGTTTTATCTTGCTTTTATGTTAAATTTGAGTGAATTACTGTGGCACTAGTCTTCACGTTATAGAAAAAATTGTCAGTGGATTGGCCCTAATTAGTATAAAATTCAAACATTGGTTTAGAGCATTAGCCATATTGAAGTAAGCTCCTGCAATTTAACTGGTTCAGTGAAACCAATCCAAGTAAAAGAAAGTAGGGAAAAAGAAGCCGTAAGTTGGATTAATAAAGTTAGCCGCTCTTCTATTGTCAAATTCTGGAAAGAGTTCCCTTTGTCTTCAAAATAAGAATAATTTTTAACAAATCTTTTAAAAACTGTCACTTTGTGTTATCCCATGAAGCATTAAAACTCAGTTGGGGTGTCCTTTTGAAATTCCTCAGCCTTGCCTCAGTCCACTTAGAAATCACAGATGCTTGTCTGGACTAGTCCAGTCATTCCCATGAGAAAATATATCAACCGAAAGTCTATAAAAATCTGGGCTCAAACTCCAGTGTTTGCCATGAAGGGCATTACCCTTGTATTGTGAAAAGACAAGAAACTGTCCCTTGTGAGTCATTTTCTTCTGTAAATAGGAGGGGAAGCATTCTTTTGTGTTTTATTTTAATTCTCTGTTATTGATTGATACCTTCTTGAAAAGGCCGCAAGGGATACTTTATTAGTTAGCATTACTGATTAAGCATTTGTAATTGTGATTTAAGGATGATCTTGCGTGATACAGATGTCTGTAACACAGAAAAATATAGATGGAGGCATGAAAACACAGTCCTCTCTTTGCGTTGAAGGTTGAGCTGGCGTTTGCTCTGGTTCAACAGCCAATAGAGGGTAAATTGGTTTTCATCACTGACATGCTCATGTGTCTGAGCTCCTCATATGGTAAAATTGCTGTGAATAAGTCACCTTTGCAGATCTGGTAGTCTACACAAGTTTCTAATGGGCACCCTTCCTGGAGAAGGTGTCAAGGTGTGATCCAGATACAGACATAAGCGTGCTTCAGATGTCCGATCTCCCAAAGCAAGGGATGTCCATCAGGTCACAGGAGCGACCATGGTAGCCTGCACCCGGGGAAATCTGCTTTCCATTGCGTGCAGGTGTGGATGAGGTGGCCCATCCCCTAGCAGTAACCCCCTCCTGCATCAGATGGAGAGGCTCAGCAGATGAAACACTGCTTGTGCAGCACACAACGTCACAGACCTGGAAAAAGACCAGCGTGCAAGCGTACGCCACGCTCGCCTACCTCCAAGCAAATGGACCAAAATAAGCCWGTTTTCTCTAACAAGCCTAAGTGCCGTGGAAATGTTCAAACTTGTGAGTCTGAGGGAGACGATGGGGAGCCTCATTTCAGTAAGCCATTGCCAAATTTTATCCAGACCAGGTCTGGATTTTAACCAGCAGTGATGTGTTGAGGTGTTTGGTTCCAGGTTTTGTTTTTTTAAGCCACCCAAGTACAATCATCTGCATCAGGGGAAGGAAAAAAACCTCCACAACATTTACATGGAAGCTTTTGAATTTCAAAGATCTTTTTTAATAAGGCAAGAATGAGGAAGTCAAAAGATGTGCATATCTGCTTTACAGTTGTTAGCCTAATAAATGCAAATATTTCCATCAGCCAAAGGTTTTACCCTGCAGTTTTACCTGCTAACATTTCCTTGTTTTGAATTATGTAGATCAGAAATGGAGGAAAAACACAACACTTGTTCTAAGGGTATAGAGCTGTCATCTAATTTTAGCTAAATGTTCTCCGAAGCAGAAAGATGCATAACTGTGGGGTAAATTGCTAGTGAGGTTTTTATTTTTTTAAGGATCTGTTTACAGCTTTGCTAGCCAAACTCGGGGGGGGGGGGAAAGAAACAACACAGGCAGTGTTGAATATTTCAAAAGAATCAGTAAAAAATACTGGGTCTCAACTTCCAAAGTGATTTGTTTTTTCAAATATAGGTCAAAATCTCGCTTGGGAAAAAAAAAGTGTGCAAGATGTAGATTGGATGTCCTAGGTGCATTATGTGATCCCTGATCAAGATTTTTGAAAGTAGTCAGACATTTGGGGTGTCTGCTTGTATGTTGCCAACTTAAGACTTTTTATCAGAGCCTGGATTTCAGAAAGGGGGCACTCAACACTCAGAAATCAAGTTCATGAAGGCATCTAAGTTCAAGCCATTCAAAAACAGAGACTCTGAGAATCAGTAGTTGTGCTTGGAAATTTGGACCTTTATATTCCAACATTCAAAGTCTAACTTCCAAGATATTACTTGCATTATTTTATTAATCCAGAAACAGGTCACAACCTGGAAGTAAAACCCTGCAGATGCCAATCTTCTTGGTAACACATGATCTGAAGAACAAAGTCATATTTATATTACTATCATTTGAAAATAGCTTCACAGAAGTGAATGAAGTCTGCACTAAAGTCAATGAGATTAAAATTAGGTTGATAAGTGGAAGTTGTTAGGGACGATGGGTAGTGGAAATGCTTATATTTGATGGATCCTTGCATCAGATCTATGGCTATTGTTGCTGCTGTTATCATGGTTATTGCTGTTGTCATCATCTCTAGCGGTTCCAGCCAAGATCTACCAACACTGTAATTTCTGCTCTACACGTCCATGGCAAGACACAAGCTCTGTACTGAAGGCTGTATGATCTAACCATTCCGCAGGCAAAGCAATGGGTGGTATTTATCTCACCCAACTTTAAACATTTGTATATAAGCTAGCAGTCAAGATTCCCTTTACAGCTACTAGAGAGAAACAAGAACTTCTAGATCATAATTCATCTGCCCAAAGTGAGGTGTCCACCTTAGTGTAAAACAATCTGGACTCCTGGAGTGTCTCTCTCTCCTTAGTGACTACATTGGGAATCTAAGATATTTCCCTCCATGTTGTAAACATCTAAACATAAGTAAGATGAATCCTGTGCAGGAATCAGTCCTGGGCCTTGGCTCAAGCAAGATGTATGAGAGAAAAAGAGTGAGGTCTTGCTTCCAGTCCATTGTTTAACTTATATATAAAAGAGAACAGGCATAAAAGTGCCATAAAAACTAAAAATTCAGGATTTATCAGCCATTATGGAGCAGTCATAAGGCTATTTGCAGAGGAAACCATTCACCTTCTTGGGTCATGTGTACCAGAGAGTGAAGGCTAGTAGCAAGAAGTGGAAAGAGTCTCTTAAAAAACGTGGATCTCATCTGCACCACAGTAGAATATGCCTTCAACTGCACTCATAAATTCGGACACTGTCCAGGGTCTCCCCTTGATGTTTTTAACATAGGCCATCCTAAAACTACCGTTTTTATCAAGGTTGAGGGTCAACAGCTGGGCACTCACACTTAAAATGCAAAGTGGACGTCACCAAAGGCAACTTAGAGGTATATTATATGTCTCATGGGACTGTAGTGACTTTTATATCTACATAGTGTAGCTGTAAGGAGCTCTATGGTAAATGCATTTCCTCAGCCCAGCTAGCTGGGGTGGCAGCAGCAATGAAGATGTCCCAACCTTCAACAAGACCTTCCCACCCATCACCTTTGCTGAAGTCCTCGTTGCCACAACTCAACCACTGTTTTTCACCAACTACTCTAGGTCACGACTCATCAGCTCCCTGCCTGAGGCAAATCTGTCTTTTTTACGTAGAGTTTCTGAAGGGTGTAACTCAAAATCCCACCCCAAGAGAATAAGCACACTACTACTAAACTGTACTTGTTCTTCCCCAGAAGTGCCTGAAAGGTATCCGTTTTTCAGCCCTCAGCATTTCTGACCAGGAGGAGTCATGTAACTGGGGGAAGCAAACAGGTTCTGCACTGCTGTTTGTAAAGATGTTGAAACACTTTGGGAAACTCGGAGATAAAAGTTCTAGAAATGCAAGATATGATGATATAAATTATTCTCCTTAACACGTCAGACGGGAGCAGTAAAGGCCRTATATGGTCATAATTGCCACATCCGTGCATATCTAGCAAAAGGAGGCTGAGATCATATTATAAAAATTAACCTGGGGGACATTACAAATGTTGCTTCTAATGGAATTTTATGATCAACAGCCATATATTATAATATTTGAATAACTTTCAGAAAGATTTGTTCTTCCGGCAATGCCTATTTTTTTTCTCCTCTAACCAGAACTAGTCTTTAAAAGAAAGTGCAAGGCAAAAGAAAAACTGACCTTTCAAGCTATAGGAGTTGGAAACTTCACACTGATGCTGTTAAAGCTGATTTAAGAAATGCAAAACAATTATTTCACAAATGCATATGTTAAAACTGTAAATTGATATATCAAAACCACAACCTGAATATAGCAATTTGTCTCTTTTTTTCTTTCTTCCTTCCCCTCCCTGTTGTAGTATATTCCACAGCTGCCTGCCAGATAATATACTGATTGCAACTTTCTTAATTTACAGAGCCTTTAAGTCTAATCTCATGAGCCAGCCTAAAGGGCTTCTTCATCCATTGAAATGCCAGAATAATTGAAATTGTCTTCAGCTGACAGTCAGGCAATAATGAATATTTTACTTTGCTGATTGCATGTCAAGGTTACATATAGCACTGCTAATCCTATGGATCTCACGCCAGGCTCCCCAGTACCGCATGGGCTTCGATTTTTTTTGTTTCCTCTTTCCATGGATCCGTGTGAGCAGACTAAGACCAAGCACGCTGGTGAGTGGTATAGGGTGACCCTGTTGCTGTTTGAACAATGCCACTGCGGGTTTTCAACAGCGCTCTAGAGGCAAATGACAGTCTGGGAAAGGTTTTATTTAAAGGTTTCCCTGAAGGGAAAAAGGAGAGGGAGGAGGAAATACACAAGTAGTCAGTCAAAAAAGGGGTTGGAAGGAAATCTGTGGTGTGGCATGAAAGAGGCTTCTGTGTGAACCCATCCTGAATAAACTCCTCAGACTTCCATTACAATCACACATGGGCATTTCCTGATCCAGATCAGTGCCTGGTCAATAGAGTATTAATGATATCAAGATCTTATGGGGGCAATAAAAAGGATGATCGTTACTCTGTTAAAGGAAATAGAGCGTCTTTGAGAGTTGTGCGCAGAAATAAAGGCTATATGGACACAGGGGTGATTCTGAGTCCCTGGGTCTGCATGTAGCCACCCTTCAGCCATGCATATCAGCATATGCACCATATCAGAGGTGCACCAGCCACACCCAGCACAGTGATTTCCATAAGAAAGAAGCTCAAGCCCATGTTCCAGAGACAATCACACTGTGCATGGGCAACTGGGAAGTCAAGATCCGAGGGCATATGGCAACTCATCCCACCAGGCAAATCGAGATAAGGCCAACAGAGAATATAACAATGTTCCTCCTGCCCCGTGTCCCATCTATGACAATAAGTACAAGAAAAAGTATAGAATAAATATAAGAAAAAGAAAACGCTGTCTTTTTCCCACAAACAACAGCAATTTGTGGTTTGTGAATTTCTTGAGCCATGAGTGATTTATTTGTTTTAAAGGACCTCCATGGGTTTTCCTCCATGAATTTATCCTACCAGACTCTGAATCCAAGGAAACCTTTACTATCCATAAAATCCTGCAGCAAGGGATTCCCCAGTTTAAGTGACTTTCCCCCATGTTTTAGGGGAAAGCAATGGTTGAGTCAGTAGCTGTTCTGTGACATCTGACCCTGAGCCCACACAACCATCTTCCCCACATCTTGAAAAGACAAATGTCAGTCACCWAGCCACATGTACCTCAGATATTTCACTCCAACAGAAAACATCTATTTTGATATGTTTTTATTTCAACTATATACAAAGAGAGTAAGAGAGAGAGAGAAAGRTTTGTTTGGAGGAAAGGAGGAGGGAGGAGAAGGCAGAAAAAATTCTGTCTGGGGAGAAATAACATGAAACTTGGGAGCAGCCTAATTWGGCAGCACGACTTCTGCATCCTCAGCAGTCTGGAAAGCTAGAAGCTGCCAGATTTGGACCTGGCCACCCAAGGAACCAGAAAGCCCAAGGTGTCAAAGGGTGGTACAGGAGAGCAGCAATCCCTGCATAATGCAGGCAAATATCAAACAGCCCATATGCAGCCCTAAGCAAGCTGGTCTGAGCTCATAGTTGACCCTGTGTGGAGCAGGAGGTTGGATAGAGACCTCCTGTGGTCCCTTCCAACCCAAATCATCCTCTGGTCCCATGATCCAGGGAGGACCAAGGGCATTTGGCTGCCAGGCAACCTGCCAGGCCAACATCCTTGGAGGCAAGGAGCTCTGGCAGGAAGCTACTGGAGGAAAATGGACATTGGCTCTGGGAAAGCCGTCACTGCAGAGGCACAAGGTCTCTGCAGAGAGGCCAGCCTTTCACTGAGATGTCCTGCAGCCTTACCACCAGGGAACAATAAACCTCTCAGGAACTCTTACAGAGAATTCTCTCTTTCTTCTGTGGGACCAGCARTTGGATCCAGGACTTCTATTCAGCCTTAACATTGTGCTTAATCATATGCCTTCCTCCAGCCAAATCCCTGCCCCGAGCAGCTTCACACAGCTCTGGGGCAAGATGTTATTCACCCATCTCTCACCAGTTTGCCAGCTCAGATGCCAGTGTGAACAGCCCCCAGCCCACTTCAGCTGGAACAAGCCCAGTTACTTTTAACTTTTTCCACAGGAGGCTTTTTAGCTCAGCTTGTTTTGAGATCTGCCGGTTAGGGAATGCTTATGGGAGCTCATCCCACTGATCCCACCAAGGCAATAGCATCCAGTGGGGTCAATGACAGTAAGACCGTCTTTCACTAGCAAGGTAGTAATTAGGTGAACATACATATGCAAGCCCCTTAGTCCATGGATGAATTTTTCTGAGCCGGAAATTGGGTAAGAATTGTCTCTGGAATGGGTCCAACAAGTGGTAAAGGACTTGAGGAAAAGGCAACCTGCCACGTCCCTATCAGCATCACCGCCCAGTTGTCCCTGCAACCCCCAGATCTCCACTCACACCCTGATCACTGAGCTGAGCCCATCCTTGCAACAACCTCCTGTGAATATTCGCATCAGAGACAAACAATGCGAGTTCATCCCTGTCTGTGTTTGACAACATTTTCTTCACCTGTGCTCTGCCAGGGGTRAGCCTGGGCCCCAGGAGCTGTAATCTTCCCTTCTCAGGTGCAGTCCCACTCTGAAAGGGGTGAGAGAAAAAAACAGGCTCTGTGAGATGCATGGGGAAGGGAGGCGTGTTTACAGCTAATGGCAAGACACTGCTTTTGGGTAGCAGAGACTGAGGCTACAAAGAGTGGCAGGAGCTTTCCGCTTCTGGGACATCCTGGAGGACACTGACTCACTAGCTCTGCTGGTGGCTTGGAAAGGAACATATGAAAGAGCAAGGTCTGTTCTCCAGGTAGCCACCCTGGTTCCCTGTTGGAAAAAAGGGGTACAGGACATTAGGGAAACCAAGGTAATTGCATAGTTGGGTCTGAATAAAACTTTTTTAAGAACTCCTTGCTTATAGAGCCYATGGAGTGGAATTAAACCTATAGCAAATTGTTTACTGATAAGATCTGCCTTTGACCAGAAGGATCGAGTTCTTTGCTGTTGTAACTTCACTGACTTTACATCAGTGCTTAAATTTAGCAAGTTGCCTTGATAATTAAGTCATCTAGGAGTAAGCTGAGGATGCAATAAGGAGTTTTGATTATTATTAAATCATGACAATAGCAAAATCTGTGGATGTTCAGCATCCATCATACAGGATGCTGCACCTAGACAAGATATGCTGTAGGCTGGTGATGCCTCCTGCCAGCAACCTTCCTGTTGGYCAGAATACTTTAGGCTTAAGCTCCAAAATTAGCTTTATTTTCCAATAAGAATAAGGGACTGGGGCAACTCCACCCAAAAGAAAACATTTCTGCCCTCCTGCAAATTAGGCAGCTGGACCCCTCAGGGAAACAGTGCCTTCACATGCCAAGTAGCTCCTGTCTGAGCCCTCCTTCACCTTCCTGAGCTGGAAACCTTTTAAATCTGTGATCTGGGAACCAGTCCATCTCCCCCCTCCTCCCTCAAGCCCTACTTTCCCCCAGGGCTCATTCCCATTACTTTTACCTACTTATCCTAGCAAATAGGGTCAACTGTCTTCATGGGTCCTGAAAGAGCCCCTACCCTCTGCTGCAGTGAGATTATAATTAACTTCACAAAAGATAGACGGGAAACAGCGATGAGAAGGGAATTACCACAGGTCCCCAGCACAGCCAGGAATGCAGACCCTGGGTCCCAGCCCCATGTACCCTCCACCTTGCTGCTGGCTTGTTCTCTCCCACCTCCTTTACCCTCATCTTGGGCTGCACTCCTGGGCATGCCATGTTTCACATCTCTATATTTTTAAGCTTATAATAAAAAGATGGCARCATAACCCAAAAAGTCTATGGTCAAGTGATTCATTCTGGCTCTTCGGTTGGGCTCTCCAGCACTCTGCCRTGTAACAATACTGGAGCATGCAGGAAGACGTTGCTCCACACAGCTCTAGAAGCCGTCAATACATCTCTATACCCTGACTATAAGAATATGAGATTGTAACTAACAACCTTGCCTGTCGTCTCCTTACTGGACCCAGCTCAACCCAAACAGTGTTTAGGGACTTTTTGGTTCTTCTGGAATGAGACCATGGTTGCTATTCAAGGTTGTAGCCCATGACTCTSAACAGCTGAATGGTTAAAACTGAACCAGACCTCCATAAGCATGATAGGAATCCCTAAACATGAAATACAGTCGAGCATGTGCTCGCCTTCTTAATGGATTTGCCTTTCCCTCAGATTTTGATTTGGAAAACTCCATCCAAAAAGATTCATAAAGTGCTGGAGGTGCTTGACATCATACACTTGAAAGCTCCAGGCCAGATCTTGCAGCTGATATAAATCACTGTCAGCTCCAGCAGCTTCGGCAGCTCAGACCTTGACTCAGAATACATTGAGAGTTAGTGAGAATAAATAAATGAATTTATCAGTACGTCCCCTTCTCCTTAAACCCAAACACACTTGAACTGATGGATTGGTCCTTTCATATGCCTGCATTATTGTGTCTCAATTGCATAYGTTTGTGCTCTCTCCACTGTATAATAGATACAAATAATGAACAGCTGTAGGAATGMAAATATAGGTGGCACACTTGTGTGTAGTCATCTATGCACATGCACATATGCTACCTGCAGCCAGCAGCTCAGCCCTGTGGGTCTGTTGACCCTGYACTCCAGTTGAGGATTTGATTTATTCCTGGGGAAAAAAAAAATCCTCCTTTTATTTATTTTCATATTAATAATGATGAAAAAGTTTCCAGTGCACCATTTCTAATACAATTAAGTATATTCAAGATCACAAAATAATATGACAATAACCAGACAATATATACATAAAGAACACACTTTAATCCAACAAATACAGAGCAAAGGCTGGGATTAATGCATTATCTGTGCCCATTGTGGCTAAGTATTAAAAGCTATACCCTGCCAGAGGAGGAGAGAGCAACAACTGAGCATCTGTCTTACGTTACGTTACACCTCCCCAGGTCCTCCAGGATGTGACGCCAACAGCACGATGTGAACATCAACTTTTTGTGGTGATGCTTCATTTAAGGAAGGCAGCTGCTGTCTTTGCCTCACTGGGTCCAGCTCTTCATCTCCAAGAATTTATAAGCCTGATTCATGGTTGCCAGGAGCCTCACTCCTCCCTACTTCTCATTGCTCACCTGGGCTCTGCTTCTCACCTGTGTGTGTTTGTACCTCTACTTCCATTGCCATGTGACATCTGGTGATGGTGTCTTGGCATGTGGGGTCGGTGAGGGTAGAAAGAGCTGAGCCTTGCTTAGCTGTATCATTCACAAGGCCAGTTTTCTTTCCACTAGTGAATGGGGAGACAACTGAAAATCCCCAAAAAGGGAAATAACTGAGATCAGTGTTAATGCTGGGTCATAAAAACACCCACCCTATGAGCATGCTAATGTGACCTCACCTAGAGGTCTGTGCACRTCATGCTATAGGGCAGAGTGGACCTTCCCCAAAGGAGCAAGGAGAGGTGGTGGCAGAGTCACAGGGCACATCTGAAGTGCAGGACATGAGGTCTGGTCTAGCTTGGGGAGGTGAGAGAGGTGAAAGAGACAGACGAAAACTCAGGTGGGACACATTCATGCACCTCTGTTTTGCTAGACTCCAGAGCCAGGACAGGTATTTCAACAAGACATATAGTGCGTGGGTAGACACTTGCCCACCAGAAACATGAGCAGAAAAGAGGGAAYGTCTGTCGTGGGAAAAGGATCTGGTTTAATTGCACAACCAAATGAGAAAGAAGGAATCCAGCTGCAAAAGAGAGGCAGAGTCCATGGTCTGGAGGAAAGGAGCCCTGAATGTCTGGGAGAACTCTGACCAGCTATATATAAAAATGTACGTTTTCTTTGTGCTGCCTAAAGTAACGAGTGTTTTGTTCCCCAGGGCCCTCTGAAAAACCTTCTCATCCATTTGCTTCAAGAGCCATGTGTTTCTGGGTTCGATATAGGCCAAGATGTCTCTGATGATAAAACACAGAGGATGGTCCCAGTTTTGCAAAGGGATAAGAATCAATGAGCTTGGATGTGTGTCAAGAGTTCAGAAAAAGACACTGTTTTTCCCTCCATGGGCCGAAAAAGGCATATGTAGGCCTCAAAGCCTGGTATTGGGAAGGTGTTTTCCAGAAGTGTGGTAGGGCCTGATTGGGATCATTTACCCGCAATCTGGCTCTGCCTTACTTCAACATCAAGGTTGGACAGCACCTCGTCTTTGGCCTATCTCTCCCATACAGAGCTCAAAAATAGTGCTCCTCAGTTCTCAAGGATTTATTTTTAAAGTTGCAAAATCACCAAAAAATCTTGGTGCCAAGTTGCATTCCTTGTAGAAACTCATTGAGCAGATCGGTTCCTCAGTTTGACTTCATGTTGCTGATTTCAGTGATGACACTCCATATCCATCCATTCATAACTGAGAGCAGAATCGGGCCCCGGACTTAAAACTGGAGCATGCAGCAATCAGCGGGAAGCACAGCAATTGCAAGTACATCCAAACAAATTTTAAAAATGCAAATCAGCATTCCCATAAGCCACTACCATGGTCTTCGGGGTAGATACGCATTTAGGTGATTTAAAAAACGATCATTATTTACCCAGTAAGCTGTGGCAACTCCTTCAGCAGCTGCCATGCTCGACTGACTTAATACATATTTAGAGTATGCAGAGTAAGAGTGGGCAATGCAAAGCAGAGCTGAAACATCTCAGTATTAGATACCTCGGGGGGGTGTTTCTCCATATGCCAAATTAGACAATATTGTGGATTAATCACTTGCCAAATTCCTGTTCTTTTTTTTCCTCCTCCTTCTCCCTTTTTTTCTAATTTTTTAATCCAAGCTGTTTGAATTAAATAAGAGCCAAAAAATATAAGCATCTTCATTCAGGAGACATCTTTGCATCAACAGTTACATATATTTCTTTCTAAAGAAACGCATTGCTCCATCGTCGTGTTGGAGGGGGCAGGAGGAAATGCAGCCCCACACATGACACTTCAGTGTGTCAAATTTTAGGCAAAAACAAATATTTGCTCTCAAACTCTAGCCCTTCGAGGGGCAAAAGCCCCTTCCAGTCCCAACATTAAGCTTCAACAGAAGTGCTGGCAGTGACAGCCACTGCAATATCATGCCTGGTGCTTAGCAAGAAGGCTCTGAACCTTGCTTCCTTTTGATTGCTCCTTATGTATGATGAATCCAGATTAAAGGCTAATTTATTTCCAACTTTGCTGGGTTTGGAGCCTGTCTCTTACTCTGGCTTTGTTGTGCAGTGAGGTAGAGTGTAATTTTCTGACTCTTCCCAACTCCTTAGTTTGAGACAATAATCCACTCTGTCTCCTCTTAATTAAAGTAAATAACCCAGGCTCACAATAGCAGTTCAGAAAAGGGCCTTAAGTCTCGTCATTCCCTCAGTGCAAGGAGCTAATTGATTTTCAAATGATAATGGTGTTTACATTAGAAAGCCCACATGCCTCCCTCCCCCTTCCTTTTCTCTCCTTAAACCTTCTTCATCACATGAATATCAAATGGCCAGGATCCCTCCATTGTGGCTGCCAGCTCCTAATGTACCCAGTGTCACTCCAAAATGCTTAACAAGCTAATGGAGTGATTTCTGATTTACATGCRCACCTCTTGTGCCCTGTTTGTTATCCACACTCGGAGGACCTGCAGGTATGTCCCTTTTTTTGCCTTCCTCACTCCCATTGTCCAGGGATACAGAGGCCACAGTTACAGGCCTGGAGGCAGGACTAGTTTTCGGTTGGGTGGAATTTTAAGGGTGAATAGGAAAGGTCACTTAAGCCAGAAGATGGAAATATATGAAAAGGAAAAAGAGCCACCAATGTCGCAGAAAGAGAGAAATGAAGTCAAACCTGCAACTGCGCCAGCTGAAGCCCAAATGAGGATGCCCAAAAAGACTGAACGGGATGTGAAAAGTGTTAGTTTCACAGTAATTTAGAAAAACGTCCAGCTACAACTTCATAAATCCAGAATGTAAATATATGCTGCCTATCTAATGTGTCTGTGTAAAGAGATGCAAAAAAAAAAGTACATCAAACAACTCTAACTCAGATCTCCAAGTCAAGCGTCCAACACTTTGGAAGTTCCAGGATTAAAGCTGCTATTCTGCACACATCCACTCTGCAAAAGAAATGCAAATACATGCTCACTTATTTCTCTTCCCATAAAGCCTTAATCTGTGCAGAGGCTGGACAGAGCTCCCTTAGTCAAAAGCTCTTCTGGATTATATTTTCTTCCCCGTGTGACGCATGACTCTCAAGACAAATTTTTTTGCATGTTAGCACAGTTTTGCCCTGAGACAGAATGAGTCATTTCCACATGGGCTTTTCCTCGATGCCCATGACTTTAACACCTGAAGGCGCTGCAGATATTTATGCCTTTCTGTAACACCTCTGKGTGTTGAGAGGGTTTTCTTGGCCTCATTTCTTCCGAGATTGAAGTACAGCAGGGTTAAGGTGAAAAGTGGCTGCCAATTTGGGGTGCTCACCCTGAGGCGAGGAGAAGGCTGCTTTCCAATGTCATTTCTAAGGACAAAGTTGAGCTGTTCGATGGAAGAATCTCAGCATGTCCAGGTTCCCTCCAAGATGGGAAACTCACAATAACTGGCCACTTGTAAACAAAATGGTTTGATTGGAAACCTTTGGCAGAAGTAAAGCCAGAATCCACTTCTGCGGTGCAAGAGCCCCTGATACCCACAAGGGCTGCAGATGAAACCCTCCTCACGGGGGCTGTAACAGGGTCTCCATTGCTTGACCCCGCTCATCACTGCAGCAGGCCCCTCCACTGCGATAAACAACACAGTCTGTGAGGAAGAAATTGTATTATAACTGTTAAGACTCTACCAGAATGCATTTATCCCAGGGAGCTGAACCATGGAGGCAGCAGGAACTTTATTTCCCATCTAGGGGAATCAAATTTTCCATTTCATGTGATTTTTTTTTTATCACTCAGACCTTTTTTCCACCTGGAATACAGACCCTTTCAAATTTTTTCATTTTCTAACTTTGAAATATTTTAAATTTGGTATTAACCTCAAATCTTTCCAAAAAGTTAAGTAAAAAAGTTCATTTCATATTAAAAAAAATATGAAAGTAAAAGAAAAGAGTATTTTATTCTGCGAATGACATTCTGCCACTGCTTAAGTGCTTTTCTTTGAGCACAGCTTTTGAAAACATGACTTTCAATGAAACATTTTTTTTGGTTAAAAATATTAATGACAACTTCTAAATCATCTATATTCCCAGGCTGCAATGGTAGGCCCACTCCTAACTTAGCCATATTCTTTTAAGACAGGGTGTGTGTGCATGTGTTATTGTATATACATATAGATGTAGGTTAAACAAGTAAAACACTTTATATGTATATATTTGTAAATATACACACATATACATACATGTTCTCTTTACAGTAACTTAATGTCAAATGTTGTTATTTGGGCATTAGATTATAGGCTCAGAGTTTTCTAAGACTAACTGGCTCTTTAAGTGGCTTGGGATGAAATAAGACATCCCCCGGAGCATCTCAGTTAAGACCAGTTGTTATTAGTCATTGAACAGCCTGGCTGTGAGAGACAATCACACACATCCCTCTCCCTCCCTCTTTCCTTCCCAAGCTCTTTCTTCTGTTTATTACTTTCCCTGTTGTATTAAAGACTCATCATAGTTATAAACTCCATCTCATACTCGTCCTTAATTGGGATGTAGGAACACAGGTTCCTGTCTTTGACACAGTCTGTGTGACCTTGGGCAACTCACTTAATACCTCCAGGTCCCAGTGCTCCACCTKCAAAATAGGGAGAATAAGTTCCTTTTTCCCATTCTTAATTCCATCCATTAATAATGCAAAATCTTCAAAGCCAAAACTGCGCGTTAATATATGTTTCCCCAACCTAGCATGATAAGGTTCGGAACTTAATTGGGCCCTGCAGGTTACACTACAGTACTAATAATTAATGACACTAATTATTTGGTGTGCATGATCATTGCTTTTTAATAGGCACTGGTGTTTTCTACAAAGTGGGAGCTATGATGACAGGATCRGCCCAGGCCAGTGTTTCTTGCTGTTGCAGAGAAATTGAGCCTGGGATATGAACTTCTCGACACTGAGATGTCTGACCTCTAGAAAATAGTAAGAAAATCATTTTCCAGTACATTGAAAGTGTGAAAAAGAGGCAAAGATGAGTCTGGAGGGGTAGAAAATGAAAAGAGAATTTTGGCTGATATTTTATCGGATGAGAAAAGAGAAGAGGGGGCAGAGGAGCTTCCCCCTAGCAACAGTCTTAGCGAARTGATGGACACTGAAGTGACAAGCCACCACTGCCCTTTGCTTGGGCCTTGTTTCTTTCTGGTATTGCCTGTTCTGYTGAGAATCCCACCTGAACTGGAGCCTTTTCCTTTCTCATCCCATCTGTGACACTGATTTAGTCTCTGGCCTCCGGCAAATCACTTMACCTTCCCCTGCCTTGTAAAATAGAGATGATCATGCGCACTTCATGGGTCCTGCGGTGATTAATGCATTAAAGCATAATATACTTTCTACAACATAACATGGTGTTACCACGTATATACAGACTTTATAAATATTYTTATGTACATGTGTATATATACCACAATTTTCTAAATCTCGTTTCCTTCTCTCTCCAAAAACACCAGTAAAATCTAAGGGGATTTATMATCTGACTGTAACACCAAATTTGCTGTTGTCCCTTGCAGGAACGTTGATCCTATCTCTTGCAGACAGCCATGTCTCCCAGCCACTACCACTGTCACTCCCACCACTGCAGTTCCAGCTGCCAGAGGACAAGATTTCTTCAAAGGGAATCTAAAGGATCTGGGGTTCATTTATATGACGGATTTGCTTATAACTGATACACTATGGGATACAAAAGTCATTTATAGCTTTTCCTTGTGCACTTTTAAGTGTTGAGAGATGAGAGTGTTGCTCGACATTCTCCTACACCAAATCTGTTTAATGCCATAGAATAAGGTAAAGTAAGGGGTCACTTCCTCAGATAGGGCACATTTGCCTAGCTCTTTTGAAGTCGCAGCAAAGTCGTAGGAGATCATCCTGTCTGAAGCCAATATAGCTCCACCAAATAGCCCCAGGTGCAGAGCAGGCACTTTCCAGGACATTGGGAAGGGAAAGAATCACCTGTGGCTTCATCAGCTGGGTCTAAACTAGGAAAGCAGGACATTTATACCCAAGGTATAAAATTTATTTAAAGACAAACCAAAAAAAGGGGGAAATTTCAACGGATAGGCACACTGGGGGCTATTGAGGCTGGTTGTATAAATGTAGTCTTCTCAAAATGTCTACATCACTGATTCCTGGAGGCACAGACTTTTTTTTTTTATGAATATTTTGTTCTTCTCTTTAACCACTTACTTTTGACTGCTGTTGGAAACAGGGTGTTGGACCAGCAGGGTCCTCTGGCTTGACCTACTATGGTCACTGTCATACACTTTGTGTTTAAAACCACATTAGCTAACATGATTTTGTTATGATACAACTAAAACTTTAATGTGGAAATATTGTAAGTCCTTTTAAAATGTGGCCTCTAACATCTTTGAACCTTTTTAAGTCAGTTACACCAGAAAGGATTCATTTTGCCTTTATTTAGACCTCTAAGATGTGGATATCCACATAGCTAAGAGAGCCACCTCTAGCTCCATCAACAGCCCTGAAGAGAAGTGGGAATTTTTAAGATGCAATTCCTCTGCTAATGTCTATGTCAGCGTGATGCTTTAAAAAGGCAAACCCTACCCTAAGTGTCACCACTGCCCTTTGGAAGAGCTACACTCAGGAATGGGCTGCCAGAGGCCTGGGTTGGACTGGTTCCTCTCCATTTGTCTTCTTTCCATCCATGCCCAGAACAAGGGCACATCTCTAGACCAAGATGCTGAACCCGTTTCCTCCTTCAGTCAGCCTTGGTGCTCAGGTAAAGCATGCATCTGAGTGCCCACCTGCACACAGATGACATTGGCTGTAGGCAAATCTGGACACAGTTCGGGGCTTGCACCAGTCCTTCACCAATCAGTGGAAAGCTGGAATGATTTCTCTCCTTGAATCTCATTAAAAGCGGYGTATTTCTGTGCTGACGGCCACCTGAGCTATTTCAATATCTGCTTTAGCACGAGGAAGCCACCGCTGGTTGTTAGAGGTGTCAAACTATGTTCTGCTGACCCAGACCTACCTGGGTAGAGAGGGAAGCAACGAGAAAAGCCRGCTGACCCTCTGTCCAAGCAGCGAGCCAAGAGAAAGAGCACATGAGAGATGTATTTACTTATGTGCTTACTGATGTAGTGGAGAGGGGAGCTGCTGAAGGCTGGACCTCACCCATTACAAACAGACCCACCAAACAAAACCCTTCTCCCAGACACCCGAGAGACTGGGGGGGAGGCTGGAAGAAGGGAGCACAGCAAATGGGGAGGGAGAGGGAAAAGCAGAAAGCCTGCCAAAGAAGGACTGAGAGGACGGGAAAACCACAGAAACTTTGGAGGAAGGGGGGCAAGCGGGATAACAGCGAGAAGCAAACATTGGCCTCAGCGATTTTAAGAGACAGAGGAACTCAAAAGTAATTTTCATAAACTTTTAAATATAGCTTTAAATATTAGTAAAGCTTAAGCCAGTGCACACAAAAGCAAGTTTCCTTTGAAAGAGTTCCAGAAAACCATGAAATGCTGTTGATAAGACTGTGCCAATTTGTAAAGCCTGCCACAATCTCTGGCTCACGTTTTTTCTCTCTCTCTCCAATTCTCCCTCTTTCTCTCCCCCCCCCTATTTTTCTCATTCTTTCTCTCCTTCCAAAAGCTCACTGTGCTTTGTGAGTCAGAGGAGCTGCAATGACAACAACAACAACAACAACAACAACAACAACAACAACAACAACAACAATCTTTATTTCTGAAGCTGGAGCATCTTCTCGGCAAGGAGGAGAATGCGTGTAGTGTCCGCGTTTGATTGATTCGGTAAAAATAATGTCAAAGTGGCATTTGCAGAAGCAGATAAAAGATTCTGATGGGAAGTGCCCAGTGGGGATAAYGTAAGTAAACTCAACCCAAAGTTTCTTAGCTTTTATTAGCAAATTGTGTTCAACCTTAACTATAGGTTTGCCAGGGCCTGACACTTGTCAGTGTATTTACATGGAAAGATTGAAACATTGATAAGGGTCTTTTTGAACTGAAGGAAAAATAAGTTCAGCATGGAGGGGGATGGGARAAGTCCCTCAGAAGGGCTTTTTGACAGGTTCTCTGTGTTATTAGTTTAAGTTTTCAAGATTTTCCTTTTTTTGTGTGTGACATTACTTAGAGGATGTAGATGGGAAGAAGGTTTCAATGTGCTTGGTGCTGTACATAGGAAAAATTATTTACTAAAGGAGGATATAACTGAATAGGCAATCAAAAGGCTGGAGGAACACAGGCTGGAGGGACTCAAGGTCACACAACAGGACCATGTCACATCAGCTGCCGCAGTCCCAGTTTAGAGTTTTTCTGCCAGACCAGTCATCAGCTTACATCCCTCCTCCACAACCTCCTGGGAAATTTTGCTTCTGCKCCTATACCTCCCCTGCTGCCTTTCGGTCCCAGCATCAGGTTGGTTCCTGTTYGCTCAGATCACCTAGGTGATAAAGCATGAAGAATGAAAAACAGATTAAAAATGTATTAAAATCCAATATAAGAAGGGAATTAACAAGAGGTGATTAAACTGATGCTTGATCTTTCTGTGATATGAGTTCCCATGATGTCTCTCCCCTGGGTGGGGTGGCGGGGTGTGCCGCAGACTGGGAATTCTTTCTTAAAACTTAGATTTTGTCAGCTCCTGGAAGTCGACCCTGCCCATGGCCCAAGGTCCATTTGAGCAAGTTGGTGGGCTTCAAAAATTGCTATAAAAACTTCTCAAGGTGATCAAAGCATTTCACTTCAGCACGTTCAAAGACCAGGTTTGTGCTTTTGCTGTTGGAGCTGACTCTTTGGTGAAAAAACAGACTCAGAAAAATAAAAGTATTTGTTCAAACGAGAAAGCTGGACACAAAGGGAACGTTTTGAATTATGTGAACCAAAAACCCAACAAAACCTGATTTTTTTGCTTTGTGGAAATTTTGTGTGAATTTTATTTCATCCCTTTCTGAGAGGTGACTGTACCATTAGTTCAACAATTGCAACATTTCTGTGAGATGAACAGCCTCTCCATAGCCAGCTCAAGCATTAATCCTGGAATTAATTTTGGCTGCGTGCAGCTACAGACTGAACAAGTCAGTTCATCTGCAACAGCACCCCAGGACCCAGACCACACATGGTGCGCTGGACCAGGCTGACTGGGAACCCTACTCGCAAGAGCAAATCCTCTCCCATTATACCACAGTGACAACAGCTAAGTACAGTCTGTTAATACAGAGGCCAAAAATTTCCTATTTTATCCCATCTTTGCTTTTCCAAAAAGATCCTGAACCAGCATGGAGAAGGTGGCTCTGCAGGGTACACCAGCTCCTGCTGCTCCTTATTATGGAGACAAAGCTGGGAAGTGCAAAAAGGTGCTAAGCTGGCCCATCTCTGGGGACAAAGGGACAAGATGCAGGTGAGACCTTGTCAGAGGATGAGTCAGGAAGGGATGGTGGAAACAGCTCTTCTTCTTGGGGCGAGCAGTGACAGGCAGCTGGGTTAGCCTTTACCACACGCAGCCCATGGRCTCCACATTCAGAAGAGATATCAGGGTGCTGCACGGCCACCCCAGAGCGTGGCCCATCCTCCGAAGCCCTCTGAGAAAGCCTCAGCTCCCAGCACCCAGGGATGTCCCAGCCCCTTCCCCACCACAGCACCCAGCATGTCCTGCAGCCACACCGTCCAACCTTGACCCATGCCCAGGCAGGCTGGCCCAGCCCCATTTGTCACGTAATGACTGTCATTACACGACAAAGACGTCTAGAGGCAGCCACCTCCCCACCCTGCGTCACATGAAATTTCACACAATAGGTCAGGAGAAAGCACAGGAGCCTACCCTTTGCCTAAGGCTCCCAACCGTAATGTATAAGATAATTATAAGGCTCCTTTCATACAAAGTGGAAATCTGGTGTGCATCCGTACCCCTCCTCTCCTCTGGGGCAAATGCAGCAGCCTTTTAACAGCCAGCAGCAACACTCCCAGAAGATCACAGGCCCTCCAGAGAAGAACGTTTCATAGCCAGCGCAAAGCAATGGTGAGAGCTGTGCACGGCACAGTGCAATAGCACAAGGGACAACCTGTGTTCAGAACTGCAAAAGAAGTCAAAGATCCTTTTTAATCCCCAGAAATCATGAGCCAGACGCACTGGGCCTGGGTTTTGCTGTCTCCTAAACAGCTACACGGACTTGTCTCAAAGGCAGGCTCAGCCCCATCTTCGTAATAAGCCACCACTCCCTTCCATAACCTCCTCCTCATATAAAGACCTTTTGTATCTTCTGTAACAGCCAACATTGGCCAACAGCCAACAGCCAACAGCTCCTCACCTGGTCTAAATGTATGCAGCTSCAACCACGGGTGGTGTTACGCTGATTTACACCAGCGAAAATGCAACACAGGCTTTGACCACTGTAGTGTCCGTATCACAACTAGATTCCTGCAACTTGCAGGATATTAAAGGCCGGTAAGTCTAGACATGTTAGACATGTGAGGACATCTTCAGCACGTATTTGGTGCGATGCCTCCATCAAAGCAGTTGAGCTTGGCATGAAATGATGAATGGCTCAGCCTCCTCACAGCTAACTTCAGGCATTTAAATGACCAAGGCTATCTCCATCCAACTGCTCCTCTGGCCCTGTCTCCTCTGTTGCYTAACCAAAAAGGTGAGGGCCTAAGCCTTGGACTTAGCTGTGCTCATAGCATTATGCAATGGGCCTTTGACTTGCAGATGGGCCAAAGGTACTCTACTTCTGTGGCTTGGATTTCTCCTCTCTGCTGATACATTGCCTTTCATCCTCACCTCCTCCCCACAACATGCACACAGCGTCCACAGAAAGTTAGAAAAGAGAAGTTATTACTGCATAGAAAAGATGCCCTAATTACTTAGTCCAATATGTGGGGTCAAAACATTTATGAGGGACTTTAGGATAATTTCATAAAAAGCACTGTAAAAGAACACCAAACATTTAGAGCTCTTCTACCACCTCAGCAACGGTCACGTTTCTAAAACGGGATATTTTGTTATGCTTGCTGTAGGAAGTACTGAATTCCCATTGTACAGCAAATGGATGATAGTCTTCACCTAAGCAATAGCTGTTCTAGGAAAAGGTCTCTCCCTTCCCCCTTCAAAGTAGCCTTTTCTATTAGTACTGGAGATTGTATCAGTTACACCCTATGCTATTTTGGTGTGYGTATTTGGTTTGGACTTTACGCAAATGTTTACCTAAGATCAGGGAGGCAAAAGGAAGACAAGGTTCAATGAACTACAACTACTTTTCTGAAGAGAATTGCTCGCTGTWCTGTTTTCTTTCTTTTTCTGTTCCTTTTCTTTCTTTATTTATTTCTTCTTCCCTCCCTCCCTTCCTTCCTTCCTTTACAAAGTCTATGGAAAACCTCCTTAATGATGCTGTAAATCTTTGGATAATTGGTCCTCTGATTGACATCTAAGGATGCCCAGATGCCCATTTCCTATTCTGAGTTTCTGTTCCTGTTTTTCTGTTCCCAACAGAGCACAGATACATAGGAACCTTGGTTGATTCAATATTTTGTGGACGCACACAAGGACTTCACAGTGCCATAGTCAYGGGTAACGAAGTAAAGATGCAAGGAGTGCAATCGCTACAGCCAAGAGGGCACCATGCAGCAGGCACAGCTAGTCACTTTTCAAAGTCCATTTGTATATAAATATAAACGTCTGAATCTGAAGCCAAACCCCTTCCACTACAAATACCTCAAGTCTGAGCCTATGTTAAACCCAGACTTGCTTCATGGCCTAAGTTTAATCAGCAGCACACATCTGTACAGACATGTGGGGCACAAATTGTTCTGTTTCTCCTGTGGCAAAGTCACACGACTGAGGGCGTGCAAATCAAATGATCATAGAATCATAGAATCATAGAATCATTTAAGTTGGAAAAGATCGAGTCCAACCAYTAACCTAGCCCTGCCAAGTCCACCACTAAACCATGTCCCTAAGCAGCTCATCTACACGTCTTCTAAATACCTCCAGGGATGGTGACTCCACCACTTCCCTGGGCAGCCTGTGCCAATGCTTGACTACCCTTTCGGGGAAGAAGTATTTCCTAATATCCAATCTAAACCTCCCCTGGCGCAACTTGAGGCCATTTYCTCTCGTCCTATCGCTTGTTACTTGGGAGAAGAGACCAACACCCACCTCACTGCAGCCTCCTTTCAGATAGTTGTAGAGAGCGATAAGGTCTCCCCTCAGCCTCCTCTTCTCCAGGCTAAACAACCCCAGCTCCCTCAGCCGCTCCTCATAAGACCTGTTCTCCAGACCCTTCATCAGCTTCGTGGCTCTTCTCTGGACACACTCCAGCACCTCAATGTCCTTCTTGKAGTGAGGGGCCCAAAACTGAACGCTGTATTCGAGGTGCGGCCTCACCAGTGCCGAGTACAGGGGCACGATCACCTCCCTGCTCCTGCTGGCCACACTATTCCTGATACAGGCCAGGATGCTGTTGGCCTTCTTGGCCACCTGGGCACACTGCCGGCTCATGTTCAGCCAGCTGTTGAGCAGCACCCCCAGATCCTTTTCCGCCGGGCAGCTTTCCAGCCACTCTTCCCCAAGCCTGTAGCGTTGCCTGGGGTTGTTGTGACCGAAGTGCAGGACCCGGCATTTGGCCTTGTTGAACCTCATGCAATTGGCCTCGGCCCATTGATCCAGCCTGTCCAGATCCCTCTGCAGAGCCTTCCTACCCTCAGGCAGATCAACATTCCTGCCCAACTTGGTGTCATTTGCAGATTTACTGAGGGTGCACTTGATCCCCTCATCCAGATCATTGATAAAGGTATTAAACAGAACTGGCCCCAGTACTGAGCTCTGGAGAACACCACTTGTGACCGGCCGCCACCTGGATTTAACTCCATTCACCACAATTCTTTGGGCCCAGCCATCCATCCAGTTTTTTACCCAGCGAAGAGTACACCCGTCCAAGCCATGAGCAGCCAGTTTCTCCAGGAGAATGCTGTGGGAAACGGTGTCAAAGGCTTTACTAAAGTCTAGGTAGACAACATCCACAGCCTTYCCCTCATCCACTA
>JASVER010000009.1:14543138-14556452 GCA_030449065.1 Oceanodroma leucorhoa
GTCAYCTTGTCATAGAAGGAGATCGGGTTAGTCAAGCAGGACCTGCCTGTCATAAACCCATCCTGACTGGCCCTGATCACCTGGTTGTCCTGTACGTGYTGTGTGATAGCACTCAAGACGATCTGCTCCATAACCTTCCCYGACACCGAGGTCAGACTGACAGGCCTGTAGTTCCCCAGATCCTCCTTCCAGCCCTTATTGTAGATGGGCATCACATTTGTTAACTTCCAGTCAACTGGGACCTCCCTGGTTAACCAGGACTGCTGATAAAGGATGGAAACTGGCTTGGTGAGCACKTCCTCCAGCTCCCTCAGTACCCTTGGGTGGATCCCATCTGGCCCCATAGACTTGTGTGGGTCTAAGTGGTGTAGCAGGTCGCTAACCATTTCCCCTTGGATTATGGGGGCTTCATTCTGCTCCACGACCCTGTCTTCCAGTTTAGGGGGCTGGATACCCAGAGAACAACTGGTCTTATTTTTAAAGACTGAGACAAAGAAGGCATTAAGTACCTCAGCCTTTTCCTCATCGTTTGTCACTATGTTTCCCCCCACACCCAATAAAGGATGGAGACTCTCCTTAGACCTCCTTTTGTTGCTAATGTATTTATAGAAACCTTTTTTATTGTCTTTTCTGGCAGTAGCCAGATTAAGTTCTACTCGGGCTTTGGCCCTTCTAATTTTCTCCCTGCATAACCTCATGACATCCTTGTAGTCCTCTTGAGTTGCGTGCCCCTTCTTCCAAAGGTCATAAACTCTCCTCTCGTTCCTGAGTTCCAGCCAAAGCTCCCTGTTCAGTCAGGCTGGTCTTCTTCCCCACCAGCTCGTCTTTCGGCACCTGRGATGGCCTGCTCCCACGCCTTTAAGATTTCTTTCTTGAAGAATGTCCAGCCTTCCTGGACTCCTTTGCCCTTCAGGACTGCCTCCCAAGAGACTCCATCAGCCAGTCTCCTAAACAGGCCAAAGCCTGCCCTCTGCAAATCCAAGGYAGCAGTTCTGCTGACCCCCCTCCTTACTTCTCCAAAAATCAAAAACTCTATCATCTCGTGATCACTATGCCCAAGACAGCCTCCAACCATCACATCACCCACAAGTCCTTCTCTGTTCATGAACAACAGGTCCAGCGAGGCTCCTTCCCTAGTTGGCTCACTCACCAGCTGTGTCAGGAAGTTCTCTTCCATACACTCCAGGAACCTCCTAGACTGTTTCCTCTCTGCTGTATTGTATTTCCAGCAGACATCTGGTGAGTTGAAGTCCCCCATGAGAAYAAGGGCTAGCGATTGTGAGACTTCTCCCAGCTGCTTATAGAATATTTTGTCTGCCTCTTCATGCTGGTTGGRTGGTCTATAACAGATTCCCACCATGATATCTGCCTTGTTGGCCTTCCCCCTGATTCTTACCCATAAACACTCRACCCTATCATTGCCATCATTAAGCTCTAGACAGTCAAATCATTCCCTAATGTACAGGGCTACCCCACCACCTCTCCTTCCTTGCCATCCCTTCTGAAGAGTTTATAACCATCCATCGCAGCACTCCAGCTGTGTGAGTCATCCCACCATATTTCCATGATTGTAACTATATCACAGTATTCCTGCTGCACAATGTCTTCCAGCTCCTCCTGTTTATTGCCCATGCTGTGTGCATTGGTGTAGATGCACTTGAGTTGGGCTATTGATCCCACCACTTTTTTGGGGRGAGAAACCCTAATTCCTACGTGACCATTCTCGGGTGCTTCCATGGTTTCTAACACATCCATAACTATTGCATCTTTGCTGCCACATGAGTCTCCATCCCCTGCCTCCACTGAGATGGCAGACCAAAGGACCCCACTAGCACACCRTCCCTCAAACACTGGCGTGCCGCCCCCAGGCTTATCTTTAGCGAGCCTTGTTTTACYCCTTTCCCCCTGATCTGAAGTCTTTTCCAGGAGGGACCCAAGATCACATGCAGATGGGATCTGTAGGCATCCTGAACAGCTTGGCATGTTGCATTGCATAAAGGCATCTTGAGTCCACAAAGCTAGGTAGTGGAGGGCTGGCAACTTCAGTTTGATGTCTGACTTATTTCCTGAGATACAAAATAGACGTAGCCAAAAAGAGCACTAACAAAGACCCGGCAACCATCCAAAAATCCAACACTGACCCTGCTATTTAATCACAAGCAATAGGAGAGAAATGGATTATGACTTTTTCCCAACCACTAGCTTTCCTGTTTCTCTTTCTTTGTCAAAGAATCTACAAAGCAGAGAAAAGATTCAAGTTGCCTCATTCCAAGCATTTCTTTTCTGCAGTGTCAAAAAGTAAGATACACCTGAACCACTGGTGCTTCCACTAGCAGAACGTGTTTCYATGAAATACAGGTTCTGAGCCCAAAATTCCTTTCTGCAACGCAAAACATGCCGGCCTCATGTTAAGGTATGCGGCAAACTGAAATGCAAAGGASTATGCCAGGATTAGCACAGAGTTTAAGGTGCAGAGGTCATCAGTGCTTAACAATAACTTTCTCGCAACAGTCAGCAAGGAAAAGTGGGTTGTGAAATAGAAGTAGGAGCAAGTCGTAAAACTCAGAATTATTTGTATTTCTCTAGTCTCTAGCACAAGAAGGAAAATCTCAGATGGRAGTGCTCCTATAAAGAATATTCTATTGTATTATTAATCATGTTTATGGTATTGGTACAGCTTTATAGGTGCTTATTTGCTGAAAAAGAAAAGTGTCTGCCCGGAGGCGTGTGATGTATGATTAAGTCTCACTCTAGATTTGTAACAAAGGCCACCCACACCCTTCTCAGACCCAGACAGGTATTCAGTGACCCAGCTCAGGCAGTCAAAAATGGCTGGATGTGATTGTAGGTTCCTCAGCTCACTGTGTGGCCACTGGCTACAAAATTTGGTCCCCAGAGATCATGCTGGCTGCATATGCCACCTAAAGTCCTAGTGATAATTTGAATTATCTGAATCAATTCAGATAATACACCAATACACAATTATCCAATCATCAATCTTGATTTCTGAGAATGCATCTGTTATTCAAAAGAATTTGGCCCAGTAGCTTATGTTAACAGAGTTTAACCTATTGGTAATAATTACCTGCTCAACTGGATTGTTTGCCAATTATGTTTCATTTGGCATCTGGGTCAAGTGGTATTCTCTGTGTTGTCTAAGTACATGATGATGTGAAAATTTAAAAAAAACTAATGAGGAAGTCATGAATGGCAAATGCTCTCACTTGTTTCAGGTGCTTTTGCCTGGCTCGATGGATGAGCAGTCAGAGGTATAGCACCCACTCTTTTTTTTTTTTTTTCTTCTGTGCTAACAAAACCCATTGAGATATCCCATATAATCAAGCCCAGGACCAGTTTCTCCCACCTAAGGCACTAACAGGATCACCTAATTTAGGCAGGTAGTTGCTCTTGAGGTAAGATAGTGATAACCGCAGAACAATTCAGATATGAGATAATGTGAATCACCCTCAGACGGTGACTACTGAGCTCTGTTGACTATAGAGGAAACATAAAGTAACCATGCACCATGCTACCAATTTAAGTACCTCTAGTAAGAATTTGAAGTTTGAGGAAATTAATTTGGGTCTAGAAGGATGATTCAAGCAGGTAATTTTTACAAGGGCTGTTCTGCTGTGTGCAGCCAGCTCCAGCAAAGGACTCTGCAGCCTGATATTGTTTTTATGTAATATATACACAGTAGCTGTCCTTTGGAGAAAATCAGGCTGGAGTCCCACCAGATGCACATTCACCTTGCATGTGATGCACAAGTGGGCTGAAGTAGGGAAGATRGAGTAAGAAATATATAAAGGCATGATCAGTTCTTAGATAATTGGGAATAKTAACTGCCTAGCAGTTCACCAGCAATTGTGTGACCAGTTTTGCTCACCTGAAAGATTTATTGATGGTTTGCTAGTAACCTGGGAAATGAGCTTGGGCCAGAGGGAAATAAAACACACGCAAGTTCCCATCCTAAATTGCAAAGATTATTAGCTCTGTCATGAMGGACAGATTTCAACATGCGCTCGAGCACTCCCCTGAACTGCCTTTCTAATTCTGAAATCTTTGCTCTGACAACCCCTCTTTTCAAATCAGCAAACGTTTTGCCTGGATACTGACTTCAACCTTCGACCATCTATTCTATGGGTTCAAAACACCAAAGAAAGGGAATTCCCTTACCCCTTCAGTGGACAACAGAAATGAATGTCAAACTTTAATCTTTTTGCCATCCTCGGTCTTCAGACTGAAGACATGGTAAAATTTGGAGACAGAAATACGTCTGTATTCCAGTGGCTTACTGCTTCTGCCAGATGACTATTCTGCATTTGGCTACAGAGCTTACACACACACACATTGGGAAGCAGAAGATGTGAAGAGAACCAAGAAAGCTGAGAAATGGAAAGATCAATCGTTAATCCCCAGAAAGTACCGTTTGTGGCCAGCRTGGCTAAGTTTAGAAATCAAAACCTATTTCTCATAAAATAATCATCACTAGAACAAAAAAGCCTGCAGCATAAATTATTTCCCTTGGACCCTATAATGCAGAAATGCTATTTTTTAACTCTAACGTGTCACTCATTTTTTCAAACTGTGTCAAAGTCCCTCATCTCAACACAGTATTAGAYAGAGGTTATTCCTCTCACTGTGGAGCTAGCTGCAGATATAGTATCTACATCGACATCATGGCTTCTACCTAGCAAATTAATTCAGAGCATGTCGGCAGTGCGTAATTTTTTCCTCCTTTCTTCTCTCATAGTTTCTTTGTGTTTATTTCTGATTCAGTTATCACTAAAATACACATTTTAATTGTATTGTACAAGATTCAAACTTCCCCAGCTTTGAACATTCACATAAACATTTTCACTCAACTTACCTTCACACCGCCTGGAATCCTTACCGAATATTTGACTGCCTGTCTGCATTATACAACACAGAGGATTTTTCCAAATGTACACACAGCTTTCTAATGCACATACTCCACACAGACATGCTACACACACACACGCATTTATAATATATACATATATAGATATCTATAGATATAATATATATAATATATATATAATGTAGAGACATATAGATGTCATCCGTACATACATATTGAATAACCAAATAACCACATAGCTCTAAAGAGTAATAAAGAAGTTCAACTGGGGCTCTTTGCCTGTGACACCTYTAACGGGTATCTGTGCATACCTGGGTACGCAAGCCATCACATAGAGTAATAAAATTCTGCTACAGGTATACCTATTCTTTTATTGTTATTCTTCAAATGTGCCTTAGATAGAAACTTTACAAAGAGCCAGGATCAAAGCCTGTCCAAGTCCCATTTATTTCACTGGGCATTGAGTTAAACACAGAGTTTCTGATATTGGGGGAAACAAAGACTTTTGTATGTGTTTAATATTAAAGTAATTGCCCCCAAATCAGCAAGATGGCTTATGGGCTGAAGAGACCCTTTATGACAAGGTGGAAGTCAGGTAGGTTGGTAGGTAGATAGACAGACAGACACACAGTACTTCCTCCAGCTTCTCTATCATCCGSTTTGTTATTTATTGATTTTCACTCAAGTAGTATTACACCAGTGTTCAGTACAGTATGGAAGCGCAAAGTATCAATTMATCTATCTACCTACCTATTCTTTAATCTACTTATTATTTTATGTGTGTGCATATAAATATGTTGCACTGAGACACRATATTACCTGCGTGTAAAATCAATAGCTATATGACAAGCAGATGATAGATTAGCTGAGGGCAGGAGGATTTAAACATTAAAAGCTAAGAACAGAAGAGCTGGCTTAACCTGGCTTTAGCTGGCCCTGCTCCACCTTCCTCTTCTGACTCCTGAGCCAGGCCTCCTGGGGCCAGACTTCCCACAGCGTCCCTAGGCTGATGCCTTAAAAGCACCTTTCAAATAAATCTGGTGTCAGTCATCCCTGTTTTCTTCCCCGCAGCGTTACGCGGCAGCACTTCCCTCGGCGGGCAGGAGAGGATGCGTGTGTGGGACAGGGAGGGGAGGAGGAAAAGGGTGTACAACTTCAAAAGTAACCCAATTCAGAGCACTCAGCCTAAAGCAAAGAAATTAAGAGCTGTGCTTCTCCCAGCTGATTGGTAGAGGAGATGAAATCCATATGGTGGTCTCAGCACACTTCCTAGCGGCCAGGTGCCTGTATGGTAAATAAGGCAGACAGTATCCCGCGTAGTCCGTCCCAAACCCACCGAGACCTGAACGTGGCACCCGTGCATGGAGTAGCCCTGAAGGAGGCACCTACAATGCAGACATCGTCCAGCCTGGAAATGCAGAATGACTGCATTTCCCTGCTGCTCTTGGCTGAACAGCAAGGGCCAAAGCCTAGCCATGGATTGGTTTGTCAAACCAARTTGTTTGGTTTGTCGCTGTCTTTAAGAGGAGATGGGTTTGCGTACGAAGGACATGGATATGGCACTTCCTACCACACCACAAATTTGTAAATTTAACCCTTGCATGGTGCTCCTTGGTAATCATCCCCCACATGTATGTGAGGGGTTAGAGTTTTTTTTAAAAAGTCCCAGAAAAAAAGATATTATATTCAAAACCAAAACACGTCACCAAGGGAAGGGAAAAGAAACCGGACACATTTCACATCAGTGCAGCTTGAATCTCCTCTTACCTTTCCAGTCAGCAGCCAGGTACCCTCTGATGTCTGGAAGGGTTTAGAGGCAGGGATGGACTGCAACCATGTTGCATGGACACCAGCAGGAGCTGCAGAGCTTACACCTTACACCCTATTACTTGGGAACAGCTGTGGAGTGACCACCACTCACTGCAGAGGAGAAGAGGGACCTCCCCTGTTCAAGCATGGCTTGCTCGAGGCTGACCCAGGGCTCTTACCTAGTACGAATGCCCCATGGCAGAGGGTCTGCAGCGTGCTTTCACCACCAGGTCACATCKACATCTCGCCTTTTGGTTCCATCCTAAACCTCCATGGAAACCTCTACCTAACCCAAGGAACACATACCCAGCTGCCACTACTCCTTCCACTTTGAGAGAGCTGTCGTGGTCATTATGATCTGATGACCTACCTCAAAAGTATCGTCACCTTCTTCAAGAGACAGCAAACATTATTATTCCACATTATTAAAGATGGTCCTCAAAATCCACTCCTATGAAGGTGTCCCTAGAGAGCCTTCCCTGAAGAAGGCAAGGATTCCCATTGACCGAAACAGCCTTGAAAGCAGGCCTGCAGTCAATCTCACTGAGCTAGAAATAGAGCCCTCTGTTACTCCTTTTCTTGATTTCTATCTGCAGAGGCAACACACAGCTTCTCCCCAGGAACCCCAAGGAGAAAGAGTTTCTCATGGTAGGAGMGGGGCTGGAAGGAGAGCTCGGGGTTTAGCCTTGCAGTTCCCGTAGCTGCAGGGGCTGGCTGTCTTTCTCAGCGGTTGTAACATTCATGCATTCTTGCCCTTCCTTTGCCAGCCTGCTTTTCCATAGGCAAAGTAGTTTGCAAGCCCATGGCCATTTTGCCCATCGTGGCAACTTGCTATCCTAAGCAACCCCTGACATTTTCGTGTTAGAGATGGCCTTGGCTTCCTATTGCATACAGGTAGGACACACGGCACTGTGACTGGCTGCCGCACGCTTAGTGCATTGTGTCTGCAACCGCAGATAAATAAGATATCCTAATAGTAAGATTAACATTTGTGATACAGCTCCCTCACTGCCCTTTTTGGCAATGCGTTGCCAGCTGACTACATATTGCCGCTCCAGTCACTGAAAGGTAATGTTAGCTCAATGAGTCAGATTCACAGGAAGTTTCACAGTCTGTCATACACATTTTTTTTTCATTGCATTGGAGCTGAACGGTGTTTAATAGCACTACCTTTCTCTCACCCACACGAATGAAAAAGGCTAACTCATTCTTCCTCTCTCCTACCCGTTCTACCAGCTTTACACATCCTCTCTACTTTGGCTTGGGTCCACAGCATCTGACATYCTCTACTCCGGCTACAAGCCTTCCTGCTTGAAAAGTGGGGACAAGGAGAAAAAGTGGTTCGTTGGACCGAATGCTGTCTATCATCAGTTCAGTTTCTAATTCATGAGGAAAATTTCAGTGGAAGTTAAACTCCTCTGGCACGTGCTCTCTTTTAATTTCAGTGTTGAGAAGCTTTGAAATGATATTTGCAGCAATTCAAAGTCACATGCAACAGCTGCCAGATTAGTGCTGAGCCTTTATTCATGGACTAGCTTTGCTAGTCCTGATGACACCATATGGAAACACGCTGCAAACACATAGCATGGGACCGTACCATAGCTCCTCTCCCACCTAGCAAATTCAGATGATCAGACACTGTTACCTGTATCAATCCACTGCAATGCACAGGATGGGGAGGAAGCTGTGCTGTCTGGAGAGAAATCCCTGGACCATGAGAGATCCCAGCCTCCAAAGTGCCTCTTAGACCTTCTTCTTGGAGTGTGATCTTGCCCTGCGGTAGTAGGGCTAGCGAGCAGCTGATCTTTGCCAAGATCTCAGACTCATCCAAACTTCCTTGGAGCCACTGCCCCCACAGACAAATGCATCCACTGCACCTTTACATTTTCCCTAGTCATGGGTCAAACTTCCTCCAGGTACAGAACAAAAGAGCAGGGAGCTTGCTCCACCTTGCACCAGCTGAAAAAGAAAAAATGCCCAGCCACTATTCAGCCARCTGAGAAGGGGGAATAAATCATTTTCTTTCTCCAGAAGAGCTCCCCCTGCCCCTACAGATCTCCTTACTATTCACCACTGGGCCAAAGCTGTTCCCAGCAGCAGAGACACGTTATCCAACAGCCCCCACAGCCAGCTGCTCATTTCCCTCATAATAAGCTAGGTAATAACTGAAGGTCTGGCCTTGCGCAGCGAAGGATGCTGACCTCAGAAAATTCTTTGCAAACCAACCTGTACAATGGCAGTGATGTATTGCTGGAAGTGCAGTTTTGTGTTCAGGAGGAAGTTGTGTCTAGTAGAAGCTCCAACACCTGATTTGCCTGCAAACAATGCACCTCCTTCTGCAAGAAGTGTCCCCGGGAGAGGAGAAAGACAGTGAGAATGCTGCGACGTGGTGAGCGAGCTGAGGAAACCTGCAAGGAAACCGAGAGCCGGAGCGGGAAAGAGTTTGAACAAAGAACAAGGTCTGGGCAAAATGCCTTCAGATTCGTCAAAAGCAGGCAGCCCCACAGGACTTCTCACAGGCTCAGATTCAATTTGGGAAATCATTATTTCAATGTATTTTAAATTTGTTGTTGTTGTTGTTCTTTTTCGTCTTCAGATGGGGTTTTCCTTTCAAACTGGACTCAGATACTTTTTTTTGTGACTGTTATTAAATTTAGYTTTCAGATATTTGGTGTAAATACACTAAAAAGTTTCCTCCTGCTCAAACTGCATGTTTGTGGGTTGAACAGCCATGCACTTTTTCTTTTCACTTCCTTTTATCTCATCATTGMCAAAAAACACTGAAAGTTTTTGTTTCAGATCAACTGAAGGGGATTCTTAAAATAATTTGGCTTATCCACCCCCTCCTACCCAAAATCTTTTATTCATACATTTTTGGTAAGAATTTCTGGAGGTCTCAGACGCCATAACCTTTGCTCTGAGTATCTGTACCATCTACTTCTAGGAAAGCTGCCTGTAAACTACTACTAGACAAGATCACAATCGGATGTTTCCTTCTCTGGTGTTTCTTCTTTACATTTCTTACAGTACCAGTGATGCTGCTTCCTTTTGGGTCTGCGAACTGAAGAAGCAGCACATCTATGAGAAACTATGATTTCAGAATAGGAAGCAAAAACTGTTTCCAGTCTGTAAACCCGGAGCTGAGCAGGGTAATAAAAAGAGGCCACAACAGACTTTAAAGAAACAGTCAGTGCTACTCTGATTAGACCACTCATGCAATTATTTCTGTATCCTGTTTATGATGTTAATAGGAATAGTTTGTGATGTTAATAGGAATAAAGGTTTTGATGATGGATGCAAAGAATTGTGAATTGTCCAGAGATCTTTCTTACTTGTTCATTAATTAGAAATTTACTTATACCATCAGTTTTTATAACCTTTCCAAATTTATCCCCTGTTCACCTAACAGTTTGTCCATCTTGTTTCAGACAATAATGTGAGGTGCTTTATAAGAAGTTATCATCCCTGATCTGACACTTACCATTTTTCCACTGGGGAAAAATTAAGTGAGAACTGGTGGCTTAAAATAGTCCYATTTCTTTCCCTTTTAAATTATCTAAGAGTGTTCACTGACCTGTTACTGTCGCACCTCAACTGAGGCCTCTTAGCTTCTGGCATTAGCTGGTAAGGTTTGCGGTATTTCAACACAACCTGGCTAAAGACTGTTTTATTAAATAATTATTTCTTGATGGCATTTAGTTGTCTTTTTAATCCTTCTAGGATGCCGGTCTCAGTGAGGAACATGCCTTCTGGTCTCTAGGAGGAATAGGGCTGGGATAAGAAGTCCAACATCCTTCCCATCACATTGATATCATGTGACAACACACTGTAGAGAATACGTTTTCTTTGATCTATTTTAAACTTTCTGTCTTTCATTTTCTTTCTGAAAGTCCCCTTGTTTTACTGTTGTCATAGACRATGTGATATTTTGGTACTCCAGTGCCCATTTGGCATGCTTGCATATGGTCCTTGACAGATGGATGAGGATGCATGAGTGGATAATGTCCAGGACTATGCAACCAGAGAGCTCATGGCTTGAAGGAGGAGACAGATAGGAGAAAGTAGATTCCCATGTCCTTGGAGAGGAGGTGACCATCCCAACCCATGGCCAAAGACAGCCAGATGCAGCTGGTTGGTGGAACAAGCCTTTGGGTCAAGGATGAAGGGAGATCACAGCTGTGTGCCAGAACACTGTGAGCTCTGGCTTTGGCTGGGGCAAGTTATGAAGCTGGACATTTATGTGGTTATGAGCCTCACAGGACTTCCTTTGTGAAATTGCATCTGAGAATGCAAGTGAATGTGTGGGCACTGCAGAAGGGCAACCATAGGACTTATTCTAATAAAAAGACAAGCCAGGCGATTACGAGCCAGTCCCAGTTTCACTTTGAAGCCTAGAAACATACTGGAACACATTATTCACCAAGCCATTTGTAAGCAAGCCAAAGAATAGTAAGATGAAACATGAGTTTGTGAAGAACAAATGATGTCAAATCAATCTAATTCCCCTTAATGCCAGGATAGTTGGTATAATGGATGGAGGGAACCTGAAAATCTGATAGAACAAAACTATTCTAAGGTTTGCAGCACATTCCTGTAAGTCATTCTTATCAGCAAACAGGGCTTGAGGCCTGGGTATGATCACTGAAAAGCAGGTGTACATCTACTTGTAAAAAATACTCAAAGAATCACTATCAATAGCCTGAAGAGGTAGTAGGGGGATTTGCTGTGTGCAGTATGGCAGAGATGCCCCCACAGTTGAAAACCATTCAATGACAGACTGGGCAGTACGTATATAGAATCAGAATGTAATCAGAATGTATATAGAATCAGAATATAGAATCTATCTCAAGAGCGTTTTCAGAAACTTCAGAAAAGATCAGGATTCGTGTTTTCTTGGTAAACTGGAGAAATGGTCAGAAATCCAAAGAAGTGATGTTTAGCCCAGGCAAGCATAGAAATATATACTTGGGAACTCAAAGGCATAAATGCCTAACAGATGGGAGCTTGCTAGCAGCAGGGACGTAGATGAATTGAAGAGGTATGCTAGTAGAAAACACGACCTGCAAGGAAAGGCTTCAGAAATGAGATTTGTTTAACCTAGAAAGGAGGAGGCTCAATGAGGACAGTCAAGATTTCCTCCCATGCAAAAAAAGGTTGTTTTAGAGATGATAGCAAGCATTGTTCTCCAGTGGTACTGAGGATAGGACAGGGAAAAAAAATGGTTCAGTCTGCAGCAGGAAGGATTTAGGTTATCTATTCAGAGGGTATGCTGAATAACAAGACCCATAATCACAGAGTCTGCATATTAAGGGAGGTTGTGGAATCTTGTCCCACAGCCTTTAAGACCATGGTAGATGGATATCAGTAGGGACTGCCCAGGTATGCCTAGATCCCACTTTAGAGCAGAGTGGGACTAATGTTATCTTGTCTGCCTGGACAAAGGTACAAAACATCTACCTGGATGGAACACAACATGCCCTGTATTTAACATGTGTAATTTTTTTCCAGGCTGAAGATGAGACTTTGCTTCAGATTTCTGTAATATTATAACAGCTTCCATATTAATTTCCCTCATATTTATCTCATAACATAAGTTGTGCTTGTCTTTCAGATTTTCACTTAGAAGTGGTGGGAAAAGTGGGAAAAGTAGAAAAATTTGAGCTCTTAGAGAATAAATTCAGAGATTAACTCTTTTGAATGGTAGGAGAGTCTTTTCATTGCTCCTATCTGATTTCCCATACAGACATGGGATAAATTCACCTCAGCACCGAGCCCAAGTTGCTTAAGTGAAGCACAGAATTCGGAAAGGTATCTAACCCTATTATGGAGAAACTTGAGAGGGGAAAAAATACTTTATAGATTTAACAATTTGTCCTGAAGTTGATCTCACTGACTAAAACACGGGTGAAATTTGTGAGGCTTCATTTTCCAACTATGGCTTTTTCTTATGCCTTTCTCTGCTGGATTACAGATGCCTTTATAACTAGAAGATCTTTTTTCATTGCAACCAAATTCACCTGAGGATCTGCTAAGAAGAATAAGTCCTCCAGATTCTGATGATCTGGGATAACGGCTACTACAACTGCAGAAGTATAGTTACATTAATTTTTCATTCTTTGCCAAGGTTTGATTTAAGTTATAGTGGCTAGAGGCAAGTTTAATTCCCTCCATGTGTTCAATGAAAAGAATCCATTGGAAGACTGTCACTCCCTTGGCATATGACTTCTTTTTCACTCTGTGGTACCGTGAGGTCTTTCGTTCCATTTCACTTTACAGTCTCCCCATTGAGGAGCCGTAATTTATTGGCACAGGCAAACACAATATGAATAAAGCCTTTGTGCTTTTTCATCTGAGATGTAACTGAAATGTTTGATACGGTGCTTAGAAAGTCTGCATTTTTGCTTCAGATCACCCAACAGAATGCTCCCATAAAGTGCTAGAATGTTATTTAAGGTGAGTCAGTACAAAAAGAAAGGCAAATATCTGAGAGGGGAAGGGGGGAAATGCAAAAGAGGAAAGCGAAGGGGAAAGAGAAGAGAAGAGAAGAGAAGAGAAGAGAAGAGAAGAGAAGAGAAGAGAAGAGAAGAGAAGAGAAGAGAAGAGAAGAGAAGAGAAGAGAAGAG
>JASVER010000009.1:14556522-14575615 GCA_030449065.1 Oceanodroma leucorhoa
AGAGAAGAGAAGAGAAGAGAAGAGAAGAGAAGAGAAGAGAAGAGAAGAGAAGAGAAGAGAAGAGAAGAGAAGAGAAGAGAAGAGAAGAGAAGAGATGTGTGGAGATCCAGGAAAAAGGATACCTCTGTCCATTTCAGATTGGAAATGTACTGGAAAAACACTGATCAGAGAAATGAAAGAGTTACAGATCTGCCATGCAAACATTGGGAAGCGTATCTGAAGAGCAAGAATACAGGTTAATTTTGAAATAAGAGAAGGAACACAAATGCAGCACCAGCAAAGAAGGATTTTGAGAACATCCACCGAAGATTTAGAAAGCTAGTTCATAYCCTTGCTTTAGGCTGCTGTTTCTTGTCAACAGCTTGAGAGCTAGAGATGGGAACTAGAACTGATACCAGCTGTCTAAAAGTGAATTGGAAACTGACAGTAGAGCAGAGTGACCTTCCAAACGATGTAGATTTGCTGTTCGAGCTCTATCCATTAGCAGGACCAAAGGGGACCTCTATTCAGAGCCAGATCCTGACCTGTGACAGGTCCACCTGCAAAGGTTACTCCTGGACCTGTCTTTTAGATCTGCTCTGCACAGAGCTTTTGTAATTCACAGGCCACATACATCTCTGGGAACACAACTTGTGCCRAGCCAGAGTGAACCTAAGCAGGCTTGCTTCCATCAGGCACTGGGCTCAGTAAGCAGAAGGTCCTAAACTCTGTGAATCCGTGTGTTTTCGGAAGAAACAGTGAGACAACAACCTGCTGAAACCAAGTATTTGACTTGGGATCACACAACTAACCTATCACAGCCACACCCAGCATGCCCACATGAAGACAAATTTGCTGAAAGSAATAATGGAGGGTTGTTCCCTCCCTCTCCATCAGAAAGTCAGGAAGGTCTGTTTTGGTTTATACTATTTTGTTCCTTCCCAAATGATCTGARTTGCAATAACTCAATCAGGTAGCCTAGAAGGAGTTGGTTTCTGATGGTTTACCTGGTTTAATCTGATGGTTTAGCTGAAAAGTATAAAAAAGTATACCTTAAATATAATCTATCCTGTAGCACAGAAARAAGACTTCTTTAAGGGTTATAAAGACACAGCACTCGGGGTCTTTTGGCATAACCACCTGCTACACAGATTTCACCACCCTCCTGAGAAGCACCTGATACGGGACAACAGAAATGATGGGATACCAAAAGTTTAATATTGTCTATATTCTRCCATATTGACCCAAGCTGATCTATGTCTGTGCAGACACATTAGGACTACGGGAGATGGTGSGTTTTGCAGTCAATGTACTGATCTATTTTCTATCCTCATTTGTGGCTTGGCCTTTAACAAGTCACTATCTTGTTCTGTGCTGCAGTTTCCCCATCTCTACCACAGGGACCTGACTCTCTATGGACATAATTTCAGACTCACTGCTMATCAAAATGAGCATTACTAACATTGTTCCCTGTCATCTCTTTTTTATTCCCCACAAAGAACATAACCAGCCTGTGAGGACTTTCCAAACTATATTCTCAATCTTCGAAGACTTTCCTTGGCAAAATTGTTACCAAGAATGAGGAAAGGTTTTCCACACAGAAAAATAAAACTTAGTTTTCCAGTTTGWATGCAGGTGAGGAAAGTGGCTGTGACTAGAGCAGTGAGCAAAGTTCATTCAGGAGCATCAAAGGTGGCCAAAAGGGACTGAAGAATGAAGTAGAAACATCCTTAAAAAAACTCAGAATGGATACAGAGAGTGCACAGAAAGGAGCTGAGAGGTGGAGGCAATGGCAGTATTGAAGGAAGGAGGAAAGAAAGAAAGGAAAAAAATTGCTGTATGCACTCTTTCATTTAAGTTTCGTGTTCCCGATTACTGCATCCATGGAGTTACTGAAAGACTCTGTCAGATGAATAACAAGTATGCTGTTGCCAGAAGTAAATGTTGACACAGATTGGGCTGGACAACAACAGCAGGAGAAAAAAAAGTTCCAGTTCCAGTTGTCCTGGAAATAGCAAAGACTTCTGAGATATCAAAGACCTCTGTTAGGAACCTTGTGTAAGACATTGTACCAAGTTCTCTTGCATTAAATAAACCGACCACCGTGCAAAACATTAATATGTGCAATGAAATACAGATTTTGCRTTGCCTGTTAAAAGGATGATCTTTTGTGTTCTCTGTGGATGTTATAGATACATGATAGTATAAATATATGTAATATAAGAGATGGYTATTATATATGAAGTCTGGATGCCTGTAACATACAAATCATACCTGTGATGTACACATCAATATGTATTTTGAATTTACCTTCAGAATATCTTATCATKCTGAGACACAGCATTAGTGTCTCCAGAACCCAGGGGATCCCACCACGTTTTGATGGAGTCCCATCATTATACTTTGRTGTCTTGAGGACAAAAGACTGGGCTGGGGACAGGGGGAAGAATGGGCCCACTAAGGATTCCCAGAAAAGTGGTATATTATCTATGATAGAAGCATACTGCTTCCTTGAACTTAAAAGCTTTAAGAAAAAAAAAATTAAAATCAATTCATCCTGGAAGAACTAATAATAAGGGGTAAATCTGTTCTTTCTGGTACTGTTTCTGCGGTACATGTGTCCCAGTTACATTTCTGTGTCATTCCTGGAGTGTGAAATTGAAAGCATGAAGCTATTAGCTTGGTGGCCTGTGTATCAGGAAARGGATGAAAGCTGTCTGATAACTGCCCAGAAAATTGGCCTCTTTCACTATGTGTTTGTTTGAAGAGAGGAATTTTAAAAAGAAGAAAAAATCCCAGACTACCAATAAAATAACAGCTTAAAGTCAAGATGCACTCACTGCTAATGAGRGTGAAACACACTCATTTCATTCTGCCACAGCAGTAGGGGTTTGGAAATGTGAGACCTGAGCATCTTTGGAAACAAAGGAGTGGGAAAAATAAGGAGGGAGGAGGAAGGAAGTGATAGATGGGGAACGGAAAAATCCTGGGAGAGTTAAACTCAGGTCGGCCAACAAAGCAAGGGTGTCCACTGATGTGGTCCTACAAGGTTTACTGTAGGATGTAGAGTTATTTGCCACTGAGACACGGGAGGCAGTGGTCCCAGCTCTGTGCTCTGCCATAACACCCAGTGATTTAATACAAGAGACAAGAAATGACCTACTGACCTGTGAGGGATTTCGTTTTCGAAAGAAAGTATTTCAGATGATGACTTKTATTTCTGGTCAAAACAGAGGCGTTGAAGTGTGAGTAACTCAGCTCTGGCTGGATCATGAAATKCTCAGAGATGTGAAGGGGTCCAGAAATCAGAGATATTATAACCCCCGGCTGGACCAGCTTGCTCAGGGAATAAGAGGGATGTCTATAATTTACACAACAGGGGCTATACCTAGAGTCCTGCACTGCAAACCAATTCCTAAATACCACTTTGCATTGCAAAGGGCTCCRTCTCCCCAGGACACCCTGAGAGACCTGAGTCCTGGAGCCAGCTCTCTGTGTACTTCACACAAGGAGAGGCAGACTAGGACTGTGAGTAATTTAAAATACAGAAACAACCCCAGGAGCCTAGCTAGCCTTGGCTTCTGGGCCTCCTTCAGAGCCAGGGACCTTAATGCTTGCTCTAAATCCTCTGGTGCTCCAGTCTTTAATCTCTGTGGGTCTCATTTCCCTACCCATCAGATGAGGATTCCTTTGCYCTTCAGCTTAATCTATTTAAGATTTAGCCATAATGTAGCTCTATTGCCTGCCCTGGAATTAGTTTYGGTTTATGCAAGAGTTAGAAGAAGGTAGTTAAACTCTACGTGTATTTGTCTAGCTGTTTATGTATACCAGATACATGCCCCTCAAGGAAAACTTGACAGCTTCTGTTCTTCTGACTGTCTTCTTAGTCAAACTAAGGAACAAAATGCTTTCCATTTTTCTGTCCTTTTCCTGTCTTTTAATTCTGAGTAAAAAACAAAGAAAAGAGGAAATGATGACATTCATACCCTCAGAAAAGGAATCCCAGGACAACTAAGCATTTCCTGTCTCAGAAATTCACCTTCGTCACAAGTTCTGTTTAAGCACCCATATAGCAGCTGTGAGTTGCCTACACAAAACAGGAGAGTTGGAAGAAACAAGTATTTCCTTGGTCTTTAGCAGTGTGGTATTAATACATGAGAAGAAAAGATATCTGGTGTTTTATATTGACACCTACAAAAACTACAATCTCCCTGTTACCAAATGACAGAAAAAAAGGATTTATTCTGAAATACAGTAAGTAGCAGAGAAGTGTCGCTACTCAATGTTTCTTAGTTGTTTTTGAGTGATAAATACATACTTGTAAAGGTAAAAAAAAGTCACCCTTAATTCAGCTACAAGAAACTAAACTAGATACCTTTTGATTTTTGTTTTTCTATGAAAATGACTAAGAAAGAAGAAATACTTGGGTCTTAAAGACTGGGTTTGGTACAGAGTAATGTTAGCACAATCACCTGGAATTATTCTTATTCCCTAATGAGTCTTGGCTGTGTAGTAAGTATTCATCTGACCTCAATTTCTTAAAATAGCCTGCCAAAAACAGAGACAATGACAACTATAAGGTAACACTGATATGTAACTACCATTAGTGTCAAGGGAAGCTATACAAACGAGGGGAGAATGAAGCTCATATGATCTTGACTCTCATCTCCTGTCTGACAAAAAGAAACATAACTACCAACAAGGCAAGCTACCAGCAAAAGATCTTTCCCTAGTCTAATATCCATAGTACCTTGATTAACCAGTGATGGTGGAAACAATACCAGCAGCAGAGCTGGTGAAGTATGATCCCTTTGTACTCAGCAGAGCCTTAATGAAAAGCTGGAATGACACCTCTGATCATAACATCTTTATCAGTTCTCCAGAAGAAATTTGCCTCCTTCCCTGCAGACATACACATTTCCCATTGTTTATCCCCTCCAGCACTTTATAAGCTAGATGAGAACATGGACATTACATGGAAGATTTAAGTCTTTGGTTGATCTAGAATTTACTTATCTAGTCAAAATCAATTGTGTAGGATCTGTCTATACTTAAAGGAAGAAAAGGTCATTCATTCTATCAGTAGGTGTTTTCCCCAGGAGAAAGAATTTCCCTATTGAAGTGTCTGAATACAGAAGCTTAATCTCGCTGCTGAAGAGCTTGACTGTGGGAGACAAATACCCTTGGACAGGTTCGTGTAGCCAGAGACCAGGAAGACACTGTAGGGTTCAAAACTAGGGCCCAAATCCTTTGATTTAAACCCGTATTTCATGGGTCCTCTAACTTGAATCAGTTAATCAGAGGCGGATATGAGTAGGAAAAACACAATGATGACACTGCACAGTTTTTGTCACCAGCACAAAGGTGGTGAATTGACAGGAATCATTACTGCAGAGTAAGCAGTGTGTGAAACACACCATCCTATAGCAATATACAGTACCAATGTCTCAAACATAGGTACCGATACTTTTCATATGCGTTAATTAGGATTTCACGGAGTGCATAATAAAATATTGTATGTTTCATGCTAAGACATCCTAATTTCTTTTCAACTATTACTATTAGTTCTGCAATAAGTTTTCTAGAATCATTACCCATTTAGACTTTCAGATCTGGGGTTCCCTTKAGGTTGGATTTATCTCCCTATCTTGAAGCATCTATAACACAGATGCCTACATCTAAGCTAGTCACCCTCAGTTCCCTTTACAGTAAATAGAGGGGAAGAGGTGTCTAGAGAAGGTGATTCATCTCATCCTAATATAGATATCAAACGAGTATCAGATTAATTGCTCTCTGGAGAGATCTGTTTATCTCTATTGACAACAAAAGGAGCCTAGAGTGACTAACTCAGACTTACCTGTCTGTATTTTTGTTGCCTACAGTTAGCTAAGAAAAATCTCAGCCAGAGCTTCCTTTGATCAAGCAATTCAACCACTATCATGAAATGAAAAGGRTAAGAAGGGAAAGAGTGGATGAACGGGAAGGACAGAGTAATTGTGTGTTACCTATCAGAAATAAACACACTAGTGGAGAGATTCATAATCTTCCACTAGCCCAAAGACATCTTGCTTTCCATTTGTCCAGACTGGACCTGAGGGAAAGACTGTATCTGCCCTCAGGAACATGCTCATATCTCTTCATGGTAGACTCTGTTGATAAATCAGAGCTGGGGATCCCCTGAGCTGACTGGACTCACCAAAGCCTATCTCAACGAGTGTGAACTCTACAAATTACACCCACCTCAAGATCTAGCCCCTGACCTTCTGTTTCATGACTTGATTGATTTATGCTTGGGGCTGAGATTTTCATTTATGATCCAGCCTCATTGTGCTGTTACTCAGATGGGGAAAAAAAAAAAAAAGATCTCAGAAATATGGAGGTGGAATGGGGGTTTCCCTTTCTTAGCTTGTTGTTACACCTGTATTTGTCCCTGCCACAACTTGAGAACGATGCTGCACTGAGAGAGGATAGAGCTAATCCTTAGCTTTGCACGCAGTTCCTAAGGGACAAACTTACAGGTCATTCTGTCCAGTCTTGGACCAAAACAAATCCAAGATCGGTGAGCATCTCTACCTCAAGTGCTATTCAGCTCCCAGGGAAAGTCTACTGTTTACCCATCTTTTCTAGACTTTTATTATGTTCTTTAATTTCTTCTCATCCTACCACAATCAAACCAAAGGACCCTCAGCCTGTGTTGAAAGAGGGGAGAAGGAATAAGTCTGGTTTCAAAAAGTTTTGACAGTTGGCATGGTAATGAGCCCATTCCAACTGAAATGACCTCATTGCTGCTCATTTTTCCTGGCTACCAATCGATTTATGAACCACTTTTAACATCTAGAGAAGTGTTAATGAATCAAGTGTTTAAAAATAACATACACCAGGAGGTTGTAAATTACAGCCCCAGCATCCTTTGAATGAATTCACGTCCCACATTTCCAACACCCACCTGGTACCCGTCTGCTGCGACATGGGTGTTCATTCAGGGTCTGAATTTATTATCCACAAATRTGTGTTTGGGGTCCCACCAAGTCTTGACTCATCAGCATCCAGCTTGGCTGTCAGTTCTGACACAGCGGAAGAAAGGGGTGAGAAAAGGGTGGTCAAGAGGGGGTGTCACTGCTTGAAGAAGAGGAAGTAAATGGAGAACCAAGGCCAGCTCTGGCCATCCTGAAGGCAGCGATGTCAAAGGAGTGGCACGCAGTGGTCAGTGCTGAACCAGTGCACCTCACGCGTTTCAGGCTCTGTCTTGAGCAACCAATCGGATCAAGTACCACCGAGTGTGGTTAACTAAAACACTGATAACACATTTGGTATGGACTGTTTGCGGGAGCCAAAATCTGTAGAGTGAGTTCTTAGTCTAGAATTTAGTTTGCCCGGCTGTCAGCTATGCAAACCTRAGAAGCAGAGGTCAGCTCACAGACTGAGATGCCAGTAACCTGATATTRTGGCAGAAAAGAATAAATGTTTTTCTGGACATCAATATGCATGTTGTGTGTGACATAAAGAAGCAAGCTATGCAACCGTACTTGGGATGCTAGACTTGGGCTTATGTGTTCAGGCTGAGCATCATTCTTTAAAAATAATGCTGACAAACTGGAATGAGTCAAGAAGAGAACAACTAGAAAGGTTAAGAGAACGTGATCCATAAACAAAGGCTGATTGGGCTGGGTTTCTAAGGCTGAAAGTGGTCATCTCATGTATTCCTCCTGTAGTTGTGACATGAAGCAGTAAGTATATGTTTGAGCTGGGTTTAAATAAGCTAGCTCAGATAGTCTGGGCACAACAGTGTGGAACACATCTACTTCACCCTGCTTCTCAGAGGACTTTTCAGGAAGAAAGCTTTGTATTGCCACAATAAACAACAGTCAGTATCATACTTGAAAGCTAACCTAGGTATGCCTATCCTTCTCTGCCATCGAACTAGACAAACCTTATGGATTCAGCCCAGCCAAAAGTAAAGATAAATCAGGACTGGAAAACTATTCTGCAGGACTCCTGGGAACGATCAAGTCAATCCTTCTCCTAATGATGTCAATGGCAAAGCTCGCACTGACTGAGGTGGCAAGGAACTAGGCTTTAAATCTCTTTAATTAGAATATAAGAGTAATTTTTGTTAACACTTTGCTGAGTGGTGTATATATATATAAAAATATCTACTTCTTACTGAAGTGGTTGGATTCTCATTCAAACCAACTCAGGCACTCAGGAAAGCAGGCTATACTAGAAATGTTATCAAGGGGAAAAATAAAACCAACCCCGTGGAAACAGCTGTATTTTGTGATTTGGTGACAATAGTTAAACTCCACATCTCTTGGCCAGAAAAAATAGTTCTTGTCCTCCCACCAGATACTATGTCTATTCCTTCCAGTCACCCTGTTGTTCCATCATAAAATTGAATAGCAATCAATGGGTTCAAGCAAAAGGTCATCTCACATTCAACTGAGTCTTCCCATGGCCACAGAAAAAAACTTATGCTATTGAAATATCCAGAGGATCTAGGATAACATATGAATGAGTGAGGAGCACCTTGCCATTAGGGTAACACCACCATCTCAAAACATGAGAGCCATCAATTCACATCTGAAACGTTCCTGGTTTCAGACTGTGAGCAAAATTCTTCTATTTCGTAAAAAAAGAAAGAACCATTCCTAAAACGAAAAAGACAGCAGTCCTATAAAAACCAGGAGAGACTAGATTCCATGCAGTGTCATAACAGATTTTGTTTCTGCCCAAAGGTAACCTTCTGCTTTCACATAGGTAGAGGTAAATGCTGAAAAATTCTCGCAATTTTCATTACTTTACTCCAGGTTTACAGTGGTGTAATCAAGGACTGGATTTAACTCATTGTGTTATTATTTTTTAATCCAAACCACCTCTTAGTAAAACAAACGCATTGAAAGGCTCACTGTGGGGCCAACAGCACCTGTCAACCAAAAGGGTTTTCTGAAGAGTAAAAAAAGGGACTTAGTTACATTTTTAACTAAAGTCGACAAAATTTAAGTCTTTGGTTAAAATGCCAAAATATCTTCGATAACACATTTACACACCTATAAAAACACAAGTTCACTCAAAAATTCCAATAAATGGTCCTTAGGTTGTATAAGAGCCATACAGCTGCAAAAACATCAAATATGTCTCTGATAGGTTTTAAAGCAACAGTCAAAGAAAATTCTTGTATACAACTTTAAACTTCGTTTTATTTTATTCTTTTAAATTTGAACTTCTCATTAAATAAAAAGCAAATGTTTGGACTTGCAAGGAGAGACATCACTCCGTCTTTAGTCTGAAGTTTCCATGTAGATCCCAAGATGCGCCCAACAGAATTTCTTCTTTAGCTAGACAAATATGGGACAGAAAGAAAGAAGAAATAAAATAGGAAAAATAATTGTGGGTGAAAATGGTCCAAAATCACATCCTCATCTGATGTGAATCTGCATTGTACTAATGAAGTGTGCAGGGTTACATCAGTTGAGGGATTAATCCAGGTCTCACACTGAACACAAAATGAAATGCCAAATGCCATCATGATATGAACACACTGAGAAAATAAAAAGGTAAACTGGAATAATGAGGGAAATCAGCCTTCCACATTAAACAAGGCCCCATCATACACTCAGTGAAATCCAAGACAAATAATGGATTCCAAAACAGCTTGTTAGGAGTACAACGATTTTCCAAATGTTTACATTCATATTTTACTGGACAATGTATGACCTGAGTTTCTATTAAGCCATTATTACATTTTGCAGACGTCATTTTGACACATTTTTGAACAGGCTGGAAGCCCTTGTTTATTCAGCTTTCCCCTTGGGCACTTCAAGAAGTTATTCTCCTGTAATTCCAGTTCTGCTTTGCCTAGGTATACCTTTAACAGTCCTTGTTTWGTTATTAACTCAATGACTGACTGACAGATTCGACTGGATTTTGAAACCTTGCCATCAAAGCCACTCCRTCAACACAGTGGTGACATAAGAGTCCATATAAGGGAAGTTTAAAGGGAACAAAAGACTTTTCAAACGGGGGGGGGGAGGGAATTACAGGGACCTTAAAAATTAACTTCTTGCCAAAACAACAACAAAAATGTTGTAGGTAGGCTACCAAAAAACCCAGCAACCATCTGTGTTCCCGAATCAGCCATACATCTTCTGTCCTTGGTGCTTCTTTGTGTATAATAGCTATAGACAGACCATCAAAGAGCACCTGTCTTCTATAGACCTCAGTCGGATTWGACTTCATGGTGTTTGAAGCACTGATAATCATCCAGAGGACCTACTGTCATCAGTAATAGCTCAGATAGACTTACCGTACAMGCAGGCTGTCTGGAATAGATGAAGACAAAATAATAAGGTGTCATTTAGGATTATAAAAGTTGAACTAATTTCAGCATGTATACACAAGAAAAAAGTCTTGTTGAAGACAAAGCCAACATAAGCTTGGTGAAGGGTCTAGAGCACAAGTCTTATGAGGAAGTCTGAGRGAACTGGGGTTGTTTAACCTGGAGAAAAGGASGCTCAGGGGAGACCTTATCGCTCTCTACAACTACCAGAAAGGAGGCTGTAGAGAGGCGGGTGTTGGTCTCTTCTCCCAAGTAACAAGTGATAGGACGAGAGGAAATGGCCTCAAGTTGCGCCAGGGGAGGTTTAGGATATTAGGAAAAATTTCTTCACCGAAAGGGTTGTCCAGCATTGGCACAGGCTGYCCAGGGAAGTGGTGGAGTCACCATCCCTGGAGGTATTTAAAAGATGTGTAGATGTGGTGCTTAGTGACACGGTTTAGTGATGGAGTTGGCAGGGCTAGGTTAACGGTTGGACTCAATGATCTTAAAGGTCTTTTCCAATGATTCTAAATGATTCTATTATTTTATGATTCTATAACATAAGAATGGCCATATCATGTGAAAACAAAGRTCTAGCTGGTGTTAACCCTGCCTTCAGCAAAGTTCAACAGTAAGTGCCAAGCATAAGATATGAGCATAGGAACAGGAAAAGTAGAGACCTATATTCTTAGAAGACTGTTTTCTACRCTTCTAACAAACTGTGGTTCAAGGACCTCCCTAGCTAGAAGTGAGGTCTTTGCATTAAATAACCTCAGAAGGATTTCTCTTTGATCAGTTTGTGCAGCTACCATCTGCAAGATCCTGTGGAGACTCCCATAGTTTAGCCACATGTTGTAAGAGTAATCTTCTCTTTTAGTTTGTTTTGTGGTTGGGACTGACTAGTTTCATTTGATGCACTCTACTTCATTTATTGGAAAAAAGAGAGAAAAAGCATTCCCTATTTGCTGTCTCCATGAATGGAGAAGGAATCTCTCTCATGTAATCTCTTTTGAAGGGTGTAGTGTTTTAGTCTGTTAGTCATTCCTTGTACAGAAACTGTTCCCTGATCTTCTACGTACTTTTTCCAGTTCTATCATATCTTCTTTGAAAGGARGAAAACCAGCACTGCACACAATATTCAAAATGTGGGAGCACTATGGATTTATTCAGAGATATAGTGATGTTTTCTAGGTTGTTCTCTATTCCTTTCTTAGTAGGTACCAAAACTTAATTTACTRTTTGACCTCTATCAAGCATTGATCTGATGTTTCCATCAAAATATAACTCCAAGCTTTATATTCCTGAGTAACAAAAATCCGTTTCAAGGAACCTGAATATAAATTCTGATCATATCACAAGACCCAGATCTAAATGCAGCTCTGAATTTCACAGAGGAACCATCTCTGCCTCCAGAGACAGAAAACCAAAATCCCAGATACAAAGCTCAACAAATTAGTGACCAAATGCAAGATCTGCAGAGCTCCAGATCTYGGTTTGAAGGCTCTTGTCAATATTTAAAGAGTATTACTGCTTACCTGTTGTAAGCTAACACACAGTATTAATATTCACCTAATGCCTGCCAAAATACGCATTTCCCCTCAACAATMTATAAGCAGAAATTGCCTAAAGTTTCAGAGTGTACAATTAACCTTTTACTTATATTTGTAATCCCCTCTGAGCAAAGCCATAGAAAGAAGCTTCTGATTGACTTTCTTCCACAGGAAGATTCCAGCTTCCAGAAAAAATCATTAGAGCCTATTCCCACCTATGCTACAAACTCTGGGCTCAGTTATCATTCACACCACRTCCTCTTTGGTTTATGTCTGTAAGAAGGACATGGAGTGGGTGTAAACTTAACGGAATATTTTCCTTTCAGACTGAAGGCTGTGCAAGGCAGAACTTAGGAGCATCTAAAACGGGGCATTGTAATGTTTTGGSTTTTCTCTGGACTACATAGCAATACTTATCCTTTAGAAAAAGACCCTGGATAAATAAAACACTTCGACTTTATGTGCCATCAAGCCTATTCAAAAGTAAGTGTAAATTTTCCCTTACGATTGCTTGAACAGATTAGGAAGAAACTAGCTCCTTACATTATGATACATTTTACTCTAAAATTCATCAAGTTTTGATGACTGAAGTGGAATAAGTTTATAAGTGGAACTATCCTGGATACTGAATATTTATTTTGACATCAAGGCAGAAAGATAAAGATGGCAAAAGACCCTGAAACATGAATTAAAAGGGCTAAGATCAGAAGTAAGCTTCACATGGCCRAAAGAAAATGTCTACGGCATAGATATCTACAGCTGATCTAGAGTGTCTAGACTCCCTAGTAAGTCAATGAAGAGAATTAGCACTTCCAGGCTGCAATTCACTTCATCATCCTAAACAAGGAAGCTAAAATTAGTGATATGAATCATGCTCTAAAAGTTACTATTTTTTCTCCAGTCTATGTAAAGAATCTGAGGGTGATGAGCTCRGATGAGGACCTCTACACAGTAAATATTTTAAGTTAGCTGGGATGATTCCAGTTCCTCTTTCTTTGCTCACTTAAAATATTTTAGATAARCAGTATCCTGATTAAAGGAGTTACACAAATAAAATGTTCATGAAAGATAGTGTGCTGACATCCATCTAAGTCATTGGAATTGCTSTCGTTGACTTTAAAGGCACATGAGTTTTACCTAGGACGGAACCTCTCCCTCCTCAGTGTAGCTGTCTAAAAGCTCAATATTACRCAAAACTAGTTGTCAAGATCCCTATGAAGTCAATGGAGAGGCACAGACCTGATTTTAGACATTCTGTACTGAAAAACTGTCAAAGCTAAGTGGGACGAATATGCAACTGCTAGTGCCCATCCCTCCCCACTGACCACAGTGGGAATTCAGAGAACTATTTTAGGCCAGACTCCTGATTTTTAGAAAGCTAAAGTTAATTTTGATGAATCCATACCTAGTCTCTGTTTTTCAYTGCATTTCTTCTTTATTCTAGTTTTAAATAAAATACAATAATAACAGTTGTAATATTTGAAAAAGAATTGGAAAATGTTTCTCTTTTTCCATTGAGTTAAAGTGTTTGAAACTAAAACAAAAATTCTCTATAACAGCTAATTTATGCCATGTTTCCCACTGGGCTAGAATGTCACCCATCAAAGATACTCTTTCGTTTCAAGTGACCTTTAAAACTCTTTGTCATAAATAACATCCCATCCCAGTGCAGTGCCTGGTTCAGAAAGCTTGATTAGACATGTACACCTCTACAAATCACTTCCCCTTCTTCCCTAAGTCATGAACACATTTAAAGAGCTCTGCTTAAGAAAGAAGTATGACCAAGCTGTAAGATAGATCTTCCTTTTTTTCCTAAATTTTTTCCTGCTTTATTAGTGTAAGTTTAGAGCAAAACCTGGAGGATAACATACAGTCCATGTAATATTTAGTCATTTTGTCTTCTCCCTTCACAGGTAATATATTCAACAAGGCATTTCTTCTCCATTTGCAGCCTATCTTTCTCCATCTCTTAAAGTTCAGTATTTTCACCAACTCTTAAAGTATTTTCTTCCCCTAAATTCAGTAGCAAAACTAAAGTTCCCTCAGGACTTCTTGGGACACTATGAAACTTTTTATTACTTTTATTTTATGAATATACTTCATTTAGTACGCTGATGTATKTCAAGATAAATTTCAAGGTTTAGTGTAGAGAGGGAAGAGGAGAGTATCACTATAAGAATGCMGTATTTACTGAGAAAGTATGTATTTTCCTTTTTTTTTTTAGTAGGAAGGCTTGTCAGCCCTTCCTAAAGACTATTGCTCTAAATTAATAGCAAATATTTTTAAGGACRCTAATTTCCTTTCTTTAAGCTCATCAAGAGAAAATGAATACCAACAAACAAAAAAATCAAAGAGTTCAATAATAAGCAATATATAAATGATGAGTGAATTTAGCTCCACAGTACCTTCCATGAGAACATTGTGGCATCTACCCAGAACGCTGTGGATGGAGGGTCCATTTTCAGTCTCACCGCAGACATTTTTGTGTCCATTCATCTTGACTGTCCTTTTATAAAATGAGGATAAGTCCTCTTTGATGTTTCTCAGAACCTGAAGTTAGAAGTTTGCTCAAAGAGCATGTGACTGTCTTAGATTTGAGCTATGCAAGGATTTACCATTGAAATTATCTTCTGATGGAAGATGCATGTTTTGCTAGTGTTGAAACATCACAATTTGCTTGGGAAGCAAAATTCTAAACTTCTTCCGATTCTACTTTAGACAGATGTCAGCCTACATTTTGGTCCCTAGCTCCCTTTTCAGTCCTTTCTAATAGATCGGTTAAGCAGTTGTATTCAATGTATGAAGAGCTTGAATAATTCCTACTCAATAAGCTTAAACACAGCAGACTTTTGTTTTTATAGTTCCCTACCTACGACAGATGGTTTCTCTACCGTTCTTGGTTAGGTGGYCATTTTTTAGTTAAGATAATCCAGAACAGACCCTCTTACAGATGGGATGACCGGCAATATCACAAATCCTTTCAATAAATACAGAACTAAAGTAACATTGCACATTCCCAGGTCTGTAAGTATAAGCAACTGGAACATTACAGCTAAGTAGGCACTGATGAAAGTGATGGAAACATTTCCTTTGGGCAGATCCCATGAAGCCTCCAGTACAATGCAAGCAGCTACTTCTCCCTGAACTTTTCCATGCTTGAAATAAAGACTGAACCATCCCAGGAAAGCAGTTCCACATTAAAATCACAAGACCACCTCTACAGTCCCTACAGACTGGAAACACGTCAGGTCAAATGTTCTCATTGGCCTTGTTTTATTACAGTCAATGGAGTAATGCCAAAACAAGAATTTGGCCTAGGAACCTAAGCATATGGCATTGTTCTATTACACTTGCACAAATCACTGGATATTATTACTGAGAACATACTGGGCCCTTATTCGAGTGCTGGAGGAGAAAGGGTTAGAGCACAGGGCTACGAGCCAAGAATTCCTGAGTTCAATGCTGGGGTCTATCAAATAAGCCAGGCTATTGCTGTTTCCTTGCGTGTGAAATACAGGGATAGGAGGACAAGAGTATCCACATTATTCACAACATTAATTTTGGTCTAGCAAAACCATCTCCCTGGACTTTTTCCATATTCTTTGGAGAAAGACAGGCTCCACCATAGCAAGTCTCAGAGAATTACCAGGTGTTGATATACCCCCAGTGATCAAAAGAAAGGATCCTGCAAAGGAACATATTTGTCCTATCTGGCTAACTTTGAAAACTGATAGCATTCATGTTCAAAGAGTCAGAATGGCAGGATTTATATACCAGCACATTTCCACCATAGCTTAAAGCTAGAATTGCTGTGAGAATGTGTAGGTGATCTTGCTAGCAGAGACAGTATGAAAGTTCACTTGAAATTTGTACTGCTCTTGAAAGACTGGAAACATTACTTAATGTCAGAATTACTGTAGCCACGTGTAGGATATTCATAGAGGTCACGTAGGATAGCGAGTGATGGAGCATTAGCCAACATATTCAAGAGGTTTCCAAGTGCTTAAGGCCAGACGGAACCACTAGAAGGGCTTGTGGATTCTCATTTCTTGCATCTTTCCCAGTTTTTTACAGTTGCCCATAATTAAGGCAGACAGATTCCAGCCTAGAGGGCCAAACGATGCTGCGGGTTATGTTGCATACAACCAGCCAGTGAATGTCATGTTTGACTCACGGGTCAGATTCCCCATTGCTCCCAGTGTCTGATGCGGTGAAGCTCAGAGATGACAAAGGAAGCAGCTGAAATTTCCAGCCTCAGACATCTGCATCAGCCCTGGCCCCGGTGCGATCTGCAGTAGCTCTGACATGGTGTGGGTGGAATAGTAAACAGCAGGATAGAAGAGGGTGAGGCAGCATCTGCTGAACTTAAGAGTATTTCATTTGAGCAGGCCTGGACACCTACCCAGGATTCTTACAGGAACAAGCTAAAGAACTTTTTGAACTAGCAGTGCTATTTTTTAGGAAGTCTGGGAAAACTCCAAAGGCTCRGATAGCTGGTAATGTAGCTCTAACATACTTTAGAAGATCTGGTATTTTTCTACATTAGGCTTTCAGAAAGTTTCTGGCAGAGGCTCAAAGGCCCACTTATGCAGGTGTCAAGGGGATAGTCATATTCTGCGAAGCTCCAAAAAAAATCCTCTTCCTTCATGGGTCATGAGTAGTGTAAAATTCTCTACTTTGCCCTAAACATGTTACCAGCTTTTAAAGGTGACCACAAGGTAAAGAATCAAAGRTCAGTTTGCAGGGTTTCAGTTAGCTGCCCTAAATAGTCATGAAGGATCCAAATCCCCACCCTTTCCCTCCTTCAGCTAGGACAGATCGGAGAAGTTGCCCTCTGAAAATATCTCTCTTTCTCCAGAAGACTAGAAGACCTAACCCAGATGTAGACAGCTCATCCACAGACCACTCAAATTAGGTGCCAGGACAGCCACTGCTCTGCCCTGCTGGCATGTCCTCAGGTTTCCTCTCCCAGTCTTCATTGCACATTGGCTGCGGCGCATTCCCCAAATAGTGAGGCTGAATAAATTGAAAACACTGCTCCATGCAAAGGCTGAGAAGGGATGTGCTGACACACAGCAAAGAAAGCATTTGGGCACATTTCAGCAAACAATTTTGCATTCACCAGCCTGGGCATTGCTGGTGTGGGCCAAACATGTCCAACAAACACCACAGATGATGGGTCTCAAGTGTTGAGGCCCCGTTCGGTTTATTACAATAGCTTTCTCCATACGGTGTGTAAGGACAGTGATAGGGAAAACAAAGAGGAGCACAAGGTTTATAACCATCCAGGGAACCTATCCTATTTATCTCACCTCTGTCTTTTCCCCTTGAGGGTTTGGTCCCGTTCAGAGAGAGGTATGAGCTACTGGGCCAGCCATGAGGGCAGCCGAGACACAAGGCAGGTAGCAACCTGAAACACCAGCTGGTTTCGTTATAAGATACAGGCTCACTTTCATCCTGGGAGAAGATTCAATTCGTCCTAACTCAAACCACGTACACCTGGCAAGCTCCCAGCTTGGTCTTCACCTGGGTACCCCCATCTCCCACACTATGCCTTACTAGGCAGTTTCGCTGCTGCAAACTATCTGATAAGCCTTCCTGATCTTCCCACATGCTCCCTCGCAGCTTCTGGTCCGACAAGCAGCTGCCGATGTGCTCCATCTGCCCTCCGCAGCTCCCTGCCTGCCCCAGGGAGGCATCTGCAAGCGGCGAGCAGAGTCCAGAGCACCTGGGAATGGGGAAGTCTCCACATGGCGTTTCTTCTGTTATTCCTAGACCACCACGTCCTCCCCTCGGGTACCCTCCACGCCGCTCTCCATCTTGGCCTTCTCAGTCTCCTGTGGCTCTTCTCCAGTTGTGTTGTATCTGTGCATTTGAGGGGCTCAGGAAATTCAGACCTTTGAGTCTTGTTTTTTCTCAGAGGTGGGTGAGTTGCAGCATCCCCACCCAGGAGCATGGCAGCACGGTGACCTTCCCGCTCCTATCTGCAGGTGCCTGAGAAAGCATTTCCCCTGCTGCCCACACCGTTCCTCACTCTTCACCCCACACTCACTCCGAGCCCAGACGAAATTCCTGCTGAAGCCAACAGGAACATTGCCTGAGCTGGGGATATAGAGCATGATTAATAGTTTGTTAATTGCTGCGGAAGGCACCGGGGCGACAGATAAATATCCATAAGTGGGATGAAGGTTACATTTTTTTCCCTGGTCTTCCACAGCTTTGTAAGACAGCTCAGATGCCCTGAATGTCAGCCTAGCCTCCAACAATGCGATTTGTGAGATCCCTTTGTTGTCTAAATTCCCTTAAGTGGAAATATGTTTTCTAACAGCACAGAAACTCTCCCCAAGGCTTCTGTTGTACCAGGTTAATCAACCATACATGACAGCAGAATTAGAGGTGCTAGTATTTTATGTTCTGCATCTAAAGTATGTTTCTTCGTGTGTACTTAACAGGCTTTAATTTTATAAAACATTGCGCAACAAGGCACCTTGGGGAAGAGCAATTAACTCAGATTATGTTTTCGTTTCAGTGAATACCAAATGAGAAACTGAAATACTGATTTATGTAGCCACAAAGTCAAATCATGCTCCTTAATACTGCCTGATTTTCCAATGTGGCCGTCTTTGGTCACAGCCAAYCCTTTTAGTCCTGATATGCAATTAAGAAGTTGCTCAAACTGAACTCTCCCTTACAAATATATCAAAATATTTTATAATCACGATACACAGACAACCAGTCCTGTTTGAAGTTAATTGTGAGACTCCTATCATCTTCAGTGAGAGCAGGAATAAACCTACTGAGGACATTTTGGTATAATTTTCCTGTTGATGACTATCGCAGCCAGTTTATGTTAATTATGGATGGGGATAGGCACTGCAAAGCAATTTGAAGGATGAAGGTACTAATTTAGGATCCAATCTAGCTCTCATTAAAGTCAATGGAAAGATTCCTATTGACTCCAATGGAAGCTGGTTCAAGCCCATAAAGACCGAATGAGCTCATGTGAACCTTCTCATCCAATTTCTCACTGCAGAGAAGAAACGATGCATCAGCACCTGAACCACTATTCATGCAGAGGGCTTAATTTGGTCACCTTGAGTCACGCACAGCAGCTCTTTACTGTACCGGCCGTTCCCTTGGGATCAAGAGGTCTGTGGACAATGTGTAGTGATTTGGTCTGATTCAGGATCCTGCCATCTGAAGGATTTTCCAATTGGAAAATTGGGTTGCAACAAGGGATGGAATGGGA
>JASVER010000009.1:14575760-14599320 GCA_030449065.1 Oceanodroma leucorhoa
GGAAAAGGAAAAGGAAAAGGAAAAGGAAAAGGAAAAGGAAAAGGAAAAGGAAAAGGAAAAGGAAAAGGAAAAGGAAAAGGAAAAGGAAAAGGAAAGGAAAAAATTTCCATCGTGAACCCAGAAACAATCTCAGTTGTCATTTTCAAGGCTTTCAGGTGGGATGCAAGGAGCAATCCCTTCACATTTTTTCCCCAGGGCATCACGTCCATTCCTCCACAGGTCTGCTGTGGGGAGCCGACCTGATCCTGGCAGCACAGAAGCCAGGGAGTCGTGGACCCCGCTGCTCCCCCGTCCCCTCTCCAAGGCAGTCCAGCCTTTCTGCTATTGCAACCACTGATTCCTCTGCTCCCTCACTGGCAGCTGCCTGCCTGGCAGCCTGGATCAGGGAGAGCAAACAGAGGTTGAGGCCAGGCAAAGCAGAAAAACAGAGAATTCAGCCTCCTGCCTGCAAGGCTCCTCTCAAGAGTCAGGCAGCCAGTGAGCCAGAACCTTCCATCCAGTTCTCCCAAAAAGGATATGTTAGAAAATCCCTTCCCATACAAAATCCAACTTCTTTTATTTTCTTTTCTTCTGTTATAAATCTGCAATGAATCCTATGCAGTAAGTTTTATTTTTACTCTTCACATGATCCACAATACACCACCACCAAGAAACATTTATYGATGAGGTATTTTTTTCCCTACACTAGAAAAAAATTCATTTTTTGTGGCCCAATTGGTAGAAAAATGTCATTCAGTATAAATAAGGTTGTCATTACTGCCTATTAAGAGATATGACTTCTTTAGACACAAATACATTTAGTCTGTGAAAAGTTCATGAAAATTGAAATTTGATTGCATCAAACAGAAGTAGAGATATTTTTTCACAGCATTTTCCAGGACACCTAATTCTTATGCATGTCCTACTCTGGCAGATAGCGCTTTAATAATGGCACCCTATTACCTGTGTTCATTGCTCTAGGTTTTTCCTTTTGCCTACCCCACTCATTAATAAATGTTTTACTACTTTTAGTTAGCATGCCAGTGTCAGAGCAGCCAGGGAAAAGCAGCTGGATTTCCATCTGTCTGCTGTACTTACAGAGGAGTCATTAACTTATTTCCAGTTACAAATTTCTACCTACTAATAATGTTCAAGCCACAAGGAAATGGGATTGAATTTCAGATTCCAGCCTGAATCTCTGATGTTAATAATGGCAAAAAAATACCATTTTTGATACCAAGGACTTTTGATGTAGTCTTTCAAAGATAAAAGAATGGGTCTGATTGAGGCTTTTTCAGGACAGACCTCATATTTAAGCACAAAATGGAGAATTTGTTGGGTCTTCCCATTCTGGTCTTCCAGATGAAAAAAAAAAAAAAAAAACCAAAAAAAAACCCTGCTATATCATGAATACTTACTACTCTGCGACAGGATATTAACTGTCAGCCATCCAGCCCATCAGATAGCTTGGCTTGCCGTCTCTGGGCCAGGAATTAAGATTCCTATGGCCCTTAGTCAGCATTGCTACCAGGGAAGGCAGAGAGAGCCCTCCCCTCTTGCCAAGACAGTAGCAGTGCTGGTGAGCTYGTCTCTGACAGAAGTCACTCTTTGCATATCTTCCACCCATCAGTCTGGGAATTAAGAGATAAGGAGCATTTCCGTACATAAATARCCTCTGAGCTGTCTTTGAAAATAGAGCTTGGCATTTTTCAGCTTACCACTGGCGATGGCATTCCTGCTTATGCAAGGCTAGTTCATCACAGCCCTGACTCAACATTGCAAGAAACATCATGAAGGCCGACCCTTGTGCTGCCAGGGTGACTGCATCCCTGGGCAGAAACCTGCCCTGCTCCTCTCTCTCCCAGGAAAATGCAGAAGAGTTTGCATTTTCTGCCTTCCCCACGGGGCTGCCAGGTCTGGGCTGCTCCCTGAAGATGGGTGATTCAGGCTGCCGGGTCAGTTCCAGATCCACCCGTGCTGGCTGAAAAAAAAATCTCCATGCCCACCTGTCTTGCCATGGTTCCCCTGTCCTATGGGTGTTTCCTTCTTCGATTGACTGACTGTGAACACCCTCACCCACTCCAGCCTGGATAACACCTGCTATTTAAGCTGCCTACACCAACCTCATTCAGGAAGCACCCACACAGATGGTTTGGCCAGCAGGTCATATGGGGCTGTCACCAAAGCTATCAGGCCAAAGAAATGGCAACCTAGTGTCCCCGTGTGGCTACTTGCAGCTGCCTGCACCCGTGAGATCCCCCCCAGAACACCAGGTGAACCCTGGGGTGCTCCATGCAGGAAGGGGGGATGGCTGGAGGGAGAAGCACAAGGCACTGTCTAGCTGCAGCCTTGAGCGTCAATGGTCACACTGGGGCAGCAAAATGCGTTTCCCCTTACTGGAAATGTAAGGAGGCTTTTTGGCACAGAGGGTACCAAATCACTTTCAATAGCCCTCCCATAGACCCTCTCTCCTTCCCCTGGTGCACATCCCCAGATCCCAGCTTTGCTGGATGGAAAGAGCCACAATCAGAGGAAGGTTTCAGGCAYATTTGCTTTCAGTTAGCGTATCCCGCTGCATGTGAAAAAAGACCGTGTAGATAGAGCACCATTCTGACTTCCTCCTTATCACAGCCCTGTGGCACTTGCACAGAGAGACCAGCAAAGAGAAACCAGAGAAAAGGACCTAATCTTCAATCCTGCAAACTGGCCGAGGACACCGGCCAGAGAAACACAGCTATCTTATCTCTCTCCGATTTCCCCCTGGCCGTTTCCAGTATGTCACTCATAGAGTAGCTGTTACCCCGAAAAATGCTGGAGGTTTTCTTCTGATCTCTGTTGTTTCTCATCTACACCCAGCTCTGATGGCTGTAAGGCAGCCTGGTCTTGCATCGTGATGAGACGAGAGCAGCATACCAAACCCTACTCAAACCCCCGGCCAGGTCACAGCATCCTTTCTTATTTTTTACACCCCAGCTTTCCAGTACCTCATTCCCACAATTCCCTCCACACAAAATAGTATTTCGAAATCCCTGGACAGATGCAGTAACTTCTCTTGSCTTTTTCCCAAAAGGGTTCCTGCTCTGCACTCAGGGCAAAGGTGAACTTCTGCAGCCAGCCAGCTCTTCAGCGGCATCGCACTCTCCTGGCATCCCACCAGTTCTCACTGGCCAAGGTTTTTCTTCTCAACCCTGTGGCCTTCATTCTCTGACACATACAGGTCTTGCCATGCCATCACGGGCCTTACCTTACATAAAGCAGTTGGGGAAAAATCAAAAAACTTTCTCTGCTTTTTCGCTGTCCCCTTTCAAGCCTCACTCAGCTACTCCAGGGCATTGATTTTCAGTCCTCTCCCCTTCCCAGTCCGTTCTAAAAGGTCATCTCTGTCTAGAAAGGCCAACATACATACCTTTCTTGAAGTCTGCAGGACCTTTTCTACTGCCTTCTGCAGGAGTAGGGCCAGGCCCTTGAGGATCCATTGACAGTTTTCATTGAAGTGATTAGAAAACTGTTCAAAACACCCACATTCATCAAAAACTAGAGCTGATCTCAGTATACTAATACTGGGCCAAAGATAATTGGCCTTAAGCACTGTAGAAATCTCATCAAATATGCTCATGTTCAAAGAAATCTTGCCATGGAGAATCTCATACATCCTGTGCTCCTATGCTATTCCCAAGGAGAAGTAGTTTTTTCTGTCCTACAGAGGAGACTATTTTCTCCCTGACTCACCCTCACTCAGCCACATTTTCCCATGCCCTCTGTTCTTCTTCTTTTGGGAAGAAGCATCTTGGTAGAAAAGCACTCTAACTCAGGTGCATCCAATTCAATTTCCACGTCCTAGGAGAGATACCTCAGTTAGGAACAAGAGAGGGAATTCCCATCAGAGGATGGTTTAGATATTAGTTTTACTGATTTAAGTGATTATTTCAATCCATTGATAATGGAGGATCGGAAGATAACTACCACCTCAGTGGGTACTTGGTTTTCATGGCTGAAGGAACTCCAAGGCCATGATGAATGCCAGTGACTTTCTGTTCCATCTCTTGACCTTGGTGAGTAAGGGAAATGTCCAGCTCTATTCCAAACTGAAAATTACATAAATTACTGTTTTCTATAGAACAGGCAAAATGGAAACTCAGGGCGCAAAATGTAGAGGCGTTTATAATCTGAATTTAGACTCCACCTCCATCACTTGAAGGTAGAATCAATACCGCTCAGTCTTTCCCAACTGTCTGAAATCCCATTGACTTCAGTAGTATTTCCAGCTCCAACTGAGGCATATTTTGGGGCAGTATTATTTGCCCTAGCAAAATAAAAATATTGCTCCCAAAGTACTCCAGTAGGGTATTCCCTTTCTTTCATATAACACACTCTGTCACAGATTTTGTTCTCCACAGTTTCCATTCCACAGTACCAGGCAATCCCAACATAGCTGAGGAACTGGACTTGGCCACACAGGCAAAGCCATAACTATAACTATAGCATGTTCCCAGCTAAGAACAGAAAACAACATTTAGGCTTTAAAGCAATCTTGTCAGAGAGGCAGATCAAATAATGATGGCTAACACAGCAACATCTCTGCCCACAAGAGACACAACACACAGAGTGTTTGTGAAAAGATCTCCCACTGACTCCCATAGATATGCATCATCACAACCAGAGCATGGGTGGGGTGAGAAGGACAAGCCACATGAGGGCAAATATGACCAAATGTGCTATCTATCTCCTACTACCACCGCCATCCGGGATAAAAGAACTGGGATCATGAAATGAGGAGGAGGCTGAAAGGAGCCTTGTGAGAAGGATAGAAAATAAGTGAGACAGACAATGTGATTGATAGAGGCTTTTCACCGCTGTTCCAGACATCCTTGGCTGCAGGTTTCCAACCTGTATTGGGGCTTTCTGTTGTTTCATAATTTATAATTCCTGAAGGATTTTGATAGGAGAGATTTCCCTGAATTTTTTGTCTTTCAGATCACACCAAGGGAAAAGGTGGACACACATCTCCTGTCCATCACACCCCAGTGCGAAAAGAAGAAACCTTTCAAAACCACAGGCAGAGTGGAAGAGATACCACAGGTCTATCAGGCAGGAGAGCAGGTTGCATGGAGAGATTAGCTCACAAGTGGCGTGACACAGTGCACTGGGCAGTAAGAAGGACTTTTCATAACTTCCCCAGAAAGAATTTCATCACCTTCAACCGCAAAAGATTCATGGCAATAGTATTTGTTTTCCCATCAAGATGYACTGTTCCAGTTTTCTTGGGTCATTTCTCTCTACAGCCACCAATAAAAAGGTCCAGGAAAAGATCTTCTTCAGCAGATGGGCACCTCAGGACAGGATCTCACTGTGSACTTCTTCAGAGGCTCTAATTTCTGGCCTAGCTCTACTCCTAATGAATCACTGGGAATCACTGCCAGTAAATTTGATAGTGGAGTTCAGCGAACACTGAGCACTTTGGAAAATCCCAGCCCAAAACACTCTCAGGTGTAAGGGATGGGCTGAGAGCAGACCAGGTGACTCTTCCCAAAGAGTTAACTTCAGCCATGACATTGGGAGATATTACTGAGTGCTCTGCTTTAGAAAATCAGGTAAATTTGTCATATTTTTTCACATACCTGTGCACACCAATTGCGCCCACATGCCATGAGCATATTCACTGAGTGGTACTGAGCAACATATAAACAAAATCCTGCTGTTTCTGCTCTACATTATGATTGGAAAGGTTTTGGCAGTCTTTATGCTGACAAATATGATATTCCACTTCCAAAATCTTGAAAGTTCTCGGGGCCAAGAAATCTCCATGGAGAAGAGCACTAAGGACTTTTTGTTATTTTTATCCATTTCTAAATATGGATTCAGGATCCTAAATTTAGGTTCCCACTTGAAAACAAAATTCCTGATTCAAGTGGTTTCAAAAACATATTCGCATAAGAAGCCCAGGGGAAAAAAAAAAAAGGTAATGCAGACCCACACTGGGAGCAGGGGATGGCCATTCCACGCCTTTGAGTTTTGCAATCTTTACTTGTGGCTAAAAGCAAAGCCAATTAAAGTAAACAGGAATCTGGAATCTGTTGTTGACACCAAGGTCTTGGAACAAGGATTTCAGCCAAAACTTTACACTGAATCAACGTTATCAACGTCTATTTTCAGCGGGAATAAAAAAAMGAGAGGGTTCTTGACTTGGATGGCCAACCAGATTCAGTAAATCAAACATGAAACAATGGTGGCTCTAGACACTCCCAGAAACAAATCCTGGAAACAAAGCAGCTCCATGTCTATCTAGACTGTCTGCAAGTGAGTGACTGTCACAAGCCCTTCCCATAATCAAACTCTTGGTGAAGGCTTCCAATGTGAGCTGGAATTCTCTATTTGAATCTACTTCCACTTCTGAACTGATCAAAGATAAGGGCATTTTGAGATCAACTCTAACTAGTAATTCGTGTTCAGCATCCAAGCCCCCTCTACGCCTTAATCTGTTCCTTCTAACTTTAATCTAGTTAAAAAGAAAGTTACTATGCCTATATGGCATTTTTTGTCTGAATTAGCTAACTCAACTAAGTCARTACAAGAGCAAGAAGCACTTCATGTAATCCTACCTCTGCTTTATCAAAATATTTACATATGCTCCTCTCTTTAAGGTCAACTATAAGTGTATTTATGTACTTTCAGGAACTGAGACATACGGTTTTAATGACATGAATTCAGAGACTTCTTCTTATCTGAAATAGCACCTCTACCTTCCCCTGAGCATTAGAGTTTAAACAGTAAATGACTTTGATCTCAGCTACCCTTCATTTTGGTTGTGGAGTTGCAAAATGAAAACCCACATGACAAGGCTATGCCAAACAAATTAACACACCACTTTGCCCGTCTCTGCCGAACCCCCAGCCTGTGAATATTAGACAGAGAGAGATTAGAGTAGCCTAAGTTCTACTGCAAGTTAAAATACATGAAATCAAATAGAATATTGTGCACCTAGGTCTAGCGGGACTCTTTTTTGATGTTTTGGTACAACTGTCCTTTACAGGGCCATGCAGGGGGAAGAGGATATGAGAGATATATGAGAGCCATTTCCAAAAGGAGAATTGGAGAAAAAGATCTGAAGTTCTTTCCACATTCAGTGCTACCCAAAGTAAAATATAGCATAGACTCATTTTCAGTAGAAGTAGCAAAGTCAGCTGTGGAGGTAAAGATCATAGAAATGATGTGAGATTATGTGTTGAGTAGATCTCCCTCTGACTTACCAAGTTACCTTCRCTGTATCAAACTGGAGAATGACATGCTCCACTCCTCAGTGACCAGTCCTGGTGCACAGCCTGGTCTGGGACATTTCAAGTATAAGTTTTGCTAAGTATGTCGGGCATCTAGCAGATATTATCTATCCTGTATATAAGCTGGAAAGTGGGTTGGAGGTTGGTCTTCAGCACAGTGTGCTCCATGGCACTAGCACTTTTCTGTTGACTGTGTGCAATGGACAGGGCTCACCTCAATCACATCCATGACCTCCTCTCATTCCCATCATCTCCCTCTGACTGACAGTGGATCTCATGCTGACACATTGCTGAACAAACAAGCTTTATTCTTTTATTTTGGGGCTTTTGTTTGTTTGTTTGTTTGTTTGTTTGTTTTCTTTTTTTGGCCAAGTGAGTTTATGGCCAGATCAATTCCCTGATCTGAATCACCATGCAGACCCATGATCATCACTGTAAGCACAAAGGGAATAAGTGGCTGTAGAGAAAAGGGGACTCAAAGGACTCTTCCAGTAACTCTTTCCAGCAGATTTTTCAAGAGCTATGCCAGATTAAAGCAATGACTTAACCACAGCATTAAATAGTCAGCCTTTACTCAGGCAAATTTTCCATTATCAAAGGACCATTTATGTTAGTGGGAAAAAAACCTATTCTTAAAGGACTCTGGAAGTGCAGTGACCAGAGCAGTGCAAGTATTTCTAAAAGTTATCCCGGAATCTGGTTTGTACCGAAGAATATGATCAATTGCATCTTGATTTAGGTTTAATGGGCCCAGAGCTGTCACCTGTGTACCTGTTTTATGCACCRTTCTCGTAGCAAGAAATGTATCTTTCCCAGAAGGTTTTCCCAGGGCTGCYGTGTAAGATGGCCTCATGGAAAAGAGAATCAGACCCAGAAAAGTCTGTCACGTGCTGCAAACCATCTGAGATTCATTCTTGAAAAGGTTCCCAGCCCACCAAATGCAAGGCCAAGAGGAATGGGAACGTGGCTTTCCCTTACACCCCCAGTGCAGTGTTTTGTGCCATCTCTGACAAGYTGCGTGTAATCTTGGGGCAAGCATGTGTCATGGGACAAGAGGCTGTTTATGCCCCAGGACCATACGCGCTGAACTCAACCAAGGGGAAACTTCCCCACAACAGAGGCAGCTTTTTTGTGGAAACAACAAAACAAAAGGGAGTGCTGGGACAGGCTGCCCCCTCAATTGGAGGAGTGGAGGGTGTTGTTTCCAGCAATCCACCTGCGTGTTCATATCTGTCTCATTTGCATGTGTTTGTTTAAGCTTTTTAATTAGCAGAGGGCCAGATCCTGATTACATACACACGCAGGTACAACTCAATTGATCCCGACGCTGGCCCATCTTGCTGACCTTACAAACCATCTACCAACACCTTTCATTCAGCCCAGAGACAGAAGRCACGTATCAGGCACATCAGAGAGCAAAGGGAGGGAGAGCAGCAGGAGTGGTTCGCCGAGGAGATAACAACAGCTCTCCTCCGTCTCTCTGCACCACTGTGGGATGGGACGGGGCTGGGCATGACCTGGCAGGTCCTGCTGATTTGTTTCATCCCACAGATTACCCAGCAGCCCCGCATCAGTGCAGTCCCACTGCCGATCACATGATATCACCCCAGCATAAATGCACTTAAATTGCTCAAGAGCCATATGCAGCCCAAGAGCCCCCATGGGTATAAAGTATCTCGCTTTCCCATGCAGCGAGATCAGAATCAGGTGCAGTATTGGGTTAGGGAGCGGCAATAGTTGTTCCATAATTAACTCTGAAACCGGGTTCTCATTAGACCTTGCTTTTCATAAACACCCTTCCCTCCACGCATGCCTAATTTCCTACTACTCATCAGGGAGGTTAATAGGGACTGAAGTCAGTAGTAAAGCTCCCATGGGTTCCACTAAGGCAGATTCACACCCACATAAGAAAGGGCAGTGAACTGGGTGCATCTCTTTAACGATCTTCTTTTTTCCTAGATACATGCGCAGCACCTTGCAGCATGAAGATCAAGCCGGGCTGCTGCTGCCAATGAATGTTAAATACCCGTCACAGTGACACTCTGAAAGGGCAGGATATTATATCACCCTCCACACTGTGTGAAGTGTTTGCTCAGCGTCAGCTCTATTCAAAACTATTTTCACATCTCTTTTAGATTTTTTTTATTGTCGTTCACTGCTGTTGTTCCTTGGGAATATGCGTGCACCCTCATTTATCTATGGTGTCCMGCATCTGCAATGCAACAAATATGGGCAGATTTCTTGTCCCACATAGAGCAGACCCTTTCTTGCATGTCAGGATCAGGCCCGTCTTATCTTTCTCTGGAATGRGAGTTTTGCCAAAGAGAAGAGGCAAGGAAGGACAGATGCAGCTAAGGTGGAGGTGGGAGAATGAGTGAAATGGGGGTGTGAGGCAGGGTGCAGCCGCTCTCCAGGGAAACAACTCCAGCTCCAGTTCCTCTTTTGGGAGTGSGTTTCATGTCACCATTGAAGAGCAAGATGGGCACTTCATTTGTCACCCCGAGTATCTATACTGGGTGGATCTTAGCCCCCTGTTGCAATAGGATGCTCTTCTCCCAGAGATGTCTGTCCCCCCTCTCTGCCTRGAGAAGGTGCTACAACCCGTCCAGTTTACCCCAGATGTCTAACATCAACCTGCTTAACATTAGGCAAGCTGCATCCCACCCCTGGTGCCTGCCCCAGCAGCAGGGTGCTACCCAGGGGCAGGGAGGAAGCAGGAGGCAAGGAGAACACAGTTATGCTCCTAGTGCCTCTCCCCCTCCACCCCGGCCCCGCAAATCCACACCCTGTTTCATCTGCTCGTCAAGGTGGGGGAATCATATTTTTGAGCCTCTTGAAATTAATTAACCCTCCACAACTTGAGCAAACTTTAGCCAAGATACGGCTGCTTAGCTGATTTCCAGCCCAGGGAGGGGGGTCAACATGCAGTTTGAGAGCCTGACACAAAGCAGGGATGCCCTGATGAGTGGAGAGASATATCCAAGGCCATATCTCCAAGTCCTTTGGTCACTCAGCTCATGACCTCAGAAGAGGAAAGGACCCTGCCTCACTGCAATCACCTATGACGTCTCTCCACTCCCTGGCATGCCTCATCCCAGGGTTGGGACTTCCAGACGATCCCATCTTTCATCTCCTCCGTCTTCTGAGGAGCCTTCCTCCACCTCCACTCCTCTCCACCTTAGCCCCCCTCCTTCCCAGTTGCATCCCCTCCCATCAGCCTGAAAACCGACCACAAAAATGTGAGGAAAGTTTCTGTGCCTAGGTGGTGATGAACAACACAGTCAAGTGATTGTCTGGCTGTGGAGGGTGGAAATTTAATTGGAGAGAGGCTTAGTAATTCCTCCTGCCAAAAGAGTGAAAGGCGAAATTCAACAGGGCGAGCTCAGAGCGATGAAGTCCTCCAGCCAGTTCAAGCAGACACCGGCTGCTGGGGAAAGCATGGTCCCAGCTGGGGAGGTGACAGGAGTGAAAGAGCCCTTTTGGCTAGCAGTAGTGTCTGCCCAATGCGTAGGGGGAGGGTGATCTCCCCACCAACACAATGTACTCAACTAGGGCAGAGAGGAAGGAGAAACAGAGATGAAATTACATGCCCCAGGCCATACGGCAAGCAAGTGATGGAGCCCAACACAGCCCTGGGGAATGCTGTACGGTCACTGCTAGCCTTCCCAATACGCTCTAGGTAGTCAGCTGGGGAATCCCCAGGTGTGCTGCTCCTACAGATCTCAGGGGCTCCTCGACTCAAGGCCCCCAAGCCCAGTATCTCACCCTGGGATGGGGCAGCAGCCATGAGCAGGTGTGTTCCTGTTGGGCACGGTGAAGCTCCCCTCTCCCAGGACATCCCTAACTCATTCAGTCAAGCAGGGATGGCAGAACGTGTCGCACATACAAGGAAATGATTGCGGTGTTTAACTTCTGATGGAAAAAATTGCTTGGCATGAAGCGATAACTCTATTCCCTTTTTTTTTTGGACTGGACAGCTAGGGTGGTTCATTAGCTGTGCTCCACAGATCAGCCCAGAACCTGCTTTTTAGAGAAGTGGTGAACCTGAGAACTGGTCCCAGCATGTATGTGAGGTTTCCTTTGGACCAGGAATCTCCAGGTGGGGGGTAGACCCATGGCCAGCTGTCTGCCACCCCCTGCCAGCTCCCTCCTTTCCTGCCTTGGCAGGAAGGCCTGCCATGAAATGCCACAATTTCCAGCCAGCACCATACCCAAAGGGCCATCGCAACTAGTCAGGGCAAGTTAGAGCAACCGTAAGGCTGCTTGATGGCACGTTTGCCGAGTCCCATGTGTCCTCTGCAAYGCAGAGAGCCGAGAAGACAGAGAGGTGGCTTAAAGCATCCCTGTAGTGGGCTATCTCTGGATTATGGCACTATGGTGTGTGTGCACATGTATGTGTGTGTGGGTGTGTATCAATGTGAAATATGGTGAATATATGTGAATGAGTTCAGAGCCAACATTACAGCTTCGGGGGAGCCAATCCAACATTGTTACTCATCTAATTCCAAAGAGCAGTTATTCCTTTTAGTCAAAGTTTTATTTTTATTTCAAATGTGATGTGGTTACAAACTCATTCCCTTGTATAATTTTGCTTTCCAAGTTAATTACAAGATGTTCTAATTAATTACATTTAATGATTAACGTACAAACTCACAAGGAATGAACATAGCTTAGAGAACATTTGCTCTCAAAAGATATGTCTAGACTAGTTTGGTTTATCAGGAAAAGGTTGAAAAAATTAAAATGAGAGAGAGCCAGGGAGAGGGAGCAAAAATACACTCTGTAAGAAAAAATAACAATAAAAAAAGAAACCMAATTATGTCCAAACAAGAGCATATTTTTCTTTGGAGTTCAAACACCACCTTTAACCATCTCCCCACCCAGGATCTGATTACTTTTAATGGGACTCTGCTTGTGATTTAAGTTGTTGTTCATTTGTACAGTAATTAAGTTGAGTTGAGTTGGTGTCTATTACATCATGGTTTATATTATGAATTCACACTGCAATTATGTGCGTGTGTGCAAGGGTAAGTGAGCAGAAAAAGGACCTTCTAGTTAAGATCACAACCGATAAGTCCGACAGGCTGGGTTTAGCTAAGCTCTGCCATGCACTTCTTCTCCGACCTCGGCCATGTCACCTCCAGACACCCAAGTGGCAGGAGTGGGGACATTGCCTCCGGATGTCCTGTTAACACATATACCAGAGTGAAATGCCCATGAGGAAGCAGGATCCTGAGAAAAGACTGTGAGGCTAATCCTTCACCCCTCGGGCTAGGTGGCTGCTGACACCTGGGCAGTAGTCACTGAGCAGTAAAACATTTAGCCCAGCAGGACCATGATTTTAAAAGGGTCTCCATTGCCACAGGAATCAGGGWTTATAATATGAAGCATCCACCCAGGGATAAAGAATAACATACATATCTATTACACTCACCTCTGCTTGTAATACACACACATCATATGTGCGTGTATAATACACATCTAATTTCTAATGCAAGAAAGTTAGATTTTATATAGGCACAGATTGGAGTGGATTAAGCCAAAAATATGTTTCAAAGTCTGAATTTAAATGCTTAATTTTTTTTTTCCCTTCCACATCTATTTTGTCCAACTCGGCGAATTATCAATGGGCTGAGAAACTCCCCTAAATGTTAATGCCAAGACAACCGCAACAAAGATTTTAAAGCACCATGTTCAGAACTCCCGGGTTTGAAGCATGTGGATGCTCTGCTGGGTTTAGKGCTTGTGGTGTCATGTTGCTTGGGGAGCTGGCTGGGGACAAGGACAATTCTCCACGAGGTGCTGCATGAACACAGGCTCTATTGTTCACCCAGTCGGCTGAGTGCTCGTGGCAAGGGATACCGATATGCCAGCTTTCATTTTGTGCTGTGAGAACGGGCCAGCATCATCTCCCCAGATTTATTCTCACCAGCACAAATGCTGAACTCTCATTACTCTCAAATATTGCACTGGGGCTGACTGGAGGGAGAGAAAAATCTTGTTTCACCCMGTTACGACAAAGACGTCAGACACTTCTGACAAGAACCTGAAGGAAAACACCAGAACACCTTGTTCCTGCTAAAAACGTCACTTCCATTCTGGTATTAAATAACCCTGACCTGCTGCCCCAGTTGTCCATCTTCAAGACTTTTACACTGTTGGGAGATCTGGGAAGTGGCCACAAGTGGATTATGAGGGTTCAAGAGAACTACAGCAGCAGAAAAGGGCAATGAGGAATCTGGCCCCTTTTGGGTCTTCCAGAAACAAAGCYGTGCAAAGCAGGTCTGTAGGAAGGAACGAGTTAATATTTGGATAAACCAAGCATCACTTTTTTCCCCCTTTCTTTTTCAGCGCTAGGTTCCCAGCTATGCTCCCAAGTCCCTATTTAGTATCTCTGGCTACATTCTTGAAAGCATTTAACTTCATCTATTCTAGTAAATAAAACATGCATGGGACTGTTCTTTGGCCCAGAGGCCAATTGGCATGGACCGACTTGAGTCCGTGCTGATAAGCGTCTTTTTGCTTCCAAAACCGGGGGGCTGCATCTGAACCGCCTGTGGTGATGCTCCTTGGCCCAGGTTGTCCCTGGACCGTGCCCAGGCATTGTCTGGGAGAGTGCTAGTTGGAACAGGACAAAACCATTGCCAGGGACCATGCTAAGGGTTGGATAGATTGGGAGATCATGTGCCAGTACCTGGGCTTGAGCCCTGGCCTTGTTTAGTTTATCAACACAGCCATAGCTTTAGGTGCTTAAGTGTAATTATTTAGGGACCTAATTCCCATGGATCTCCCTGTAGAATGCACCCAAAAACAGGTTTCATAGCAGTCTGCACATGGCTCAGGAGCCTGCCTAAACTAACCAATAGAGAACACCAAGGGGAAAAGAGAAAAAAGGAAATGTTTTAAATCCTGCCTCCCTCTAGGATGTAGGTACCATATTCTGGGCGGCAAGAGGATATCTCCCTTCCCAGAGGATTTATGGCCCTGACCCCTCTCCTGGAGTTAAGCAAAGATTTTTCTCTCAGAAACCCAAGGAAGGGGCATGCACTTTCCTCTTCCCCACCTCTTTTATCCCTCTTCTGAAGGACCTCACAGCGGATGTGTGAGTACTGGGTGAGCTCACTCCTTCATCTGAAAGGACCTGAACCATCTTTCCAGGAGAGCGCATGAAAAAAGGTGGAAGGAGGAAGGTCTGGGATGCTGAAGGAAGAGGAGGACAAATAGAACGTGTTGAGAGACGCTAGCCAGGAGGGGTTGTTATTGACATGTAAGTTATTATTATTAAGCAATTGGGAGCAGGAGGGAGAAAAATAAAAAGAAATAAAGATTGGAAGGCAATCTAAAATACTGTAGTAAAACAAAACTTTGCTTTACTGTTAATCCCACTGAAGTCTCTAGCSTGGTGTTGTCTCCGCAGAACATATTCTGTGAGCAACTTGGGAAGTAATTTGAGCGTCTCTGAAGTGCTTTGTCTTTCATTGGCTCATCCAGTATTAAATCATCTGGCAATGAAGAAAAGTATTTAAAGTTAACTTCCATACAGAACAAATTCCTCTGGAAAACTCTTGTCATTCAGCCTGGTTTACCCAAAGTCTGGTAGCATTGATTAGGCTGGGGCTGGGTTTGAAWTTTTTAATGTGTTTTCATTTTTTCTATTTTAAAAAAAAAAAATTGCAATTAAAAAAGAGTGCTGCTAACTTCTTTGGACTTAGCTACTTGCTGGAAAACTTAGAAGGCAGATGTTTGAGCTGGGGAAAAGAAARCGGGTGCTAGGCTTCTGACATGCTTGTCTGTCATCCCTGGACAATGAAATTGCAATTGCAGCTCCCTCGGGACACTGAGGATTAAGAGTCTTGTGCAGGGGACACTGCAGACCCAGGGRAGCAAGGAGCACCCCTTCTCGCTACCACCTGCTAACCAAGGACTTTGCAATTTGGCTAGAGCCGGTGCTAAAAGCAGCCCAGTATCCCTGCTCAGGGGTGATCTAACAGGTCCCCTCTACCTCCATTTCCACGCATGGGTCTTTTGCGTCCACATTAGTCTTTTCTTCTCTACTTTCCAAATGCCAGGGAGACAACAAAGCCTTTGATGTTCCCAGAAGCCCTGCTTCAGTGCATTTCTCTGCACACACCCACCGGTGCTTAGCCAACCCAGGGAGCTGCTCCTCTGCAGGCAGCTTGACGTGTCCTCTCAAAGGGCAAGCACCGTGCCTCCGCACATCCACCTCGTCCTAGCTGGTCCCATAGGCGGCTTGACACCTGCCATTTGCTCCCAGCTGCCTCCATCCTCTTCAATCAAGGTCACCTCAGCTTTTTTCCCTCGTTTCCAACCCAATTCCCCATTCTCACTAGCTACTCTGACAGTCCTGCTCATCTCTTCCTACCCGCAGGCTTGGGAAGCTGAAACACCCCCGTCAAGTAACACACCTAGTTAACTGTGTAATGCTGTACCTATGGGGCAATTCCATCCCAGCATCTGCAGGGATCCTGATTACACCCTAAAACATGATATTTCAATCTCATTATCTGATCGGGCATTAGCAACGAGCACCACTAATGAGTATATTAGTCAGTTCCTTTATTAAACTAGCGGCAGCATTTGATGCAATGACCTCCTGGTGTAGCTCTTTGATGCCATGTGATTTGATTTTTATTTCTTCTTTTTTTTTTTTTTTTAATTGAGAAAGATACAGCAAGGCAAATGGAAAAATGRTGAGGAGCAGAATTAGCACATTGGCAGTGCAGGCAAATACATGTTCAGCAAAGAGAATGAGTTTTATAGGAGCTGCAGAAAAGGCAAGTGGCGAGCTCTAGTTAGCTAGCTAATATTTGAATATACCCATTCATTATTTCTGCCATTATTATTATGAATTTGTTGTTGTTGTTATTCTATTACACAGCCAGTCCTGCGGACTGGTTTTGCCATCTGTAACCTGGCGATCTTTCACCCTTAGCAATTGTTGTTTGGCCGTATTACCACAGGGCTTGTTGTGCAAGAGGCTGTGCAAGCCCAGAACAAAAAGGGGATGCCAGCCCCAGGGCATTTCCAGTGTAAGTGTCAGATGAGTGACAACAGGCAGATACGGAGGGATGGAGGAGTGTGGGGAAACGGGGACACACGTGTGGCTGAYTCAAGGGTGAAGGTTTGGAGCACAGCTTCGGGCTTAGCCAGCTACCAACTCCATCAGGGGAGCGTTGCGTTCAGGCACATAAATTCCCAAGTCCTGGCGAAACTCCAGGCTGGGGAATAATACAGCACATCCTACCAAAACTCCCATTATAGTTTTCACTAGAGAAATCATTGCACTTTTCCTTCCAAGATACTCTGGTAGTGCGGTCACAGCCCCGGATGACTCCTGCAGCCCTTTCCAACCATGACTGCATTTTCACAGATTCCATCTCAGGTCCAGTTCCAACCTGATAGTTAATCATGACAGTGTTCAGGGCTCCTTCGGATAATTACGGGAGGTATTAAGTTAGACCAAACTGAAGCATTAGGTGCTTTGCACCCATGCAAATGGCTTGCATGGGCTTACATAAGAAGCATTTGCACTGGCCATAGATCATTTGTGGCACTATGGCATGCTGACATGTGAAACACCATCGTACAACCCACCTGGCTTTGGGACTTTGGGGCCGGCTCACTCGGGCTGCTGGAAGTAAGATGCTAAATACACAAGAGATCTTAACAGAATTATTTCTGCAGTCATTTTCCTCCAGGAGGCCAAGAAGCAGCAAAGCAAGCTGGAAACATGAGGGGAAAAAATAGCTCTATTAGTATGGCAGACATTGGAAGACCCAACATGCCTACTTGCTACATGACCTTGTATCCAAGAGGTTAAAATACTATTGCCACTGTGCCAAGTATGTAGTCAAAACCTAATAGCCATGTGCCACCGAGCTGTTGTCTTCTCCCCCATCACAGTTAAAGCCCTCTGATCCCCGCTGCCATGGAGGGTGCCTGCACTGGCCCTACTGATAGTCACCCAAGCAGGAGTTTGTGCTGGGTCCAGAGGGCTGGCTCAGATTTCTTTTCAGGGGAAAGAGGGTCCTATTGAGGTCCAGGATCAAAATACTGCCCAGAAATACTACCCAACCCTCAGATAACTGCAGCAAGGGGCCTGTAACTTCCCTTGCACCATGACTGGCAAGTGGGCACTTCACCACCCACCTTCACGTTAGACRGGAAATGGGCATTTTTGGGAGATACCTACAGAAGACTGGTTGCTGGGGCCCCCTCCTCACGGTATGCTGGAGTAGCTCAGCCAAATGAGCCCCTTTTATGTTTTTTAGCAGACTCTCTGCTGCAAACCACCCAGCGAAGCCATGTGTCTACTCATCCCCAGCAGCCCTCCGAAAGCCAAGCCGAACCCCAACAAACCCGAACCTGTAATGGGCCTGCTTCCATCTGACTGCCCAGTTAACATCCTCCTGCTGCCTCCTTAATTATAATCCCTTTATTTTATCTAACCCCAATTGTAACAGTTGGTGAGTCACCGGGCTCCATAACAAGACGATCAGGACACATTTCATATTACACTGCAGTTTTCATTCCAGGGCGTGGGCTGAAGGCGTTGTTTATTTATTTTAATTTGGTTCGGTTTGGGGTTTTCTCACATGTGATGGAGTACAGAGATTTAAGCAGGGGGTAGAAGGGTGGAAGGGGTAAAAAACAAAAACAACCTCAATCCATCTGGATCAATTAAATCTTGTTGAAAAGTTTTCAACCCCAGGGTTGCCTGAGGTAGGTCTAATAGTCACACTCTTTGGCATTTAATGAAAATGCTAATGATTTCTCCTTTGGAATATATTTTCACTTCTAGTTTGAACAAGATGCATCTCTCCTCCAATCAATTCCACAAGCTCTTTTTTTTTTTTCCTCCCCATTTTTGCGCGTGCCCCTTCAGGGCAAATTAAGAAATTATTGCCTCTATCCAAAAAGTAGCTGAAATGTGCAGCCTTACGCTTCACGTCACAGGGGTGGGGAGGAAAAATCTTTGCATGGGAGCAACAATCCCGTTTGTGTCTGACTTGCRTAGGAAAAAATGGCGTCAAACTGTTCTCACCCTGGTTCACCAGGGAAAGCTGCAGGCGCAGGTCTCCGCTGGTGAAAATCACCGTCGAGCCAAGAGAGCTGGCTTTGGATTTAGAGCCACCTCACCTRCAATGTTCAATTTTCTGGTTAGTAGTTCATTGTAGCAGGAATGAGAGTGAGAAAGAGAAAGAGGGATAAGACCCACCTCCCCCAGTTTCTAAGGGATAGGAATGRAGATCAGTGCTTCAGTTCATCCATACATGGCAGAGAGAGGCAGATTCACCCCATCCCAAACTGGGCACTGAACTTTTTGATAGCTGAAGTACAATGAGTGAAACAAACRTACCAAGCAGGAGAATTGCCACAAGTCAAACCCAGTTAGAATTTGCAAAGGAAATTCAAACAAATCACGAAAGTTTCCAGTAAAGGATGCTAATACTGAACACGGGCTTAGAGGCATAAAGGCTAATGGGAAAGAGGGGATGGGAGTAGTAAGTGCCTCCCTGAAATTGCCGTCAGCTCAAGGGGAAACTACACAATCTCCCTACAGAGGTCTGAGAGAAAAATCACAGAGAATCATTAGTTTTGCCTATACTAGTATATCAAACGAGGCCAGGGCGTGTGATTGCCCTGCTCTTAGCTGAGTCCCTAGCAAGTTTTGTCCTGTGGCATGTGGCATGCTGAGGCATGATTCAGTAGACATCATGTGCCAGGCATCATTCCCCGTACACAGTACCCATGGGACCACTCTGTTTTAGTGGGGAGGTTGATTTTAGAGTTTAGGTGTACCGTCTCAAGCTATGCCCTGCCTTCTGTCTTCGGGATCAGAGAATGAGCCCTGGACCGTTTTATTTACTTGTCTAAACACAGGCACAAAGGTTGACGGTGAATAATTTTAAGAGGTCTATCAAGTCCTACGTTGAAGGAGTTGATCCAGAAAATGTGGGCTGGAATCAGCAATAAGTAAGTCAGACTTCAGAACACCTTCAGCAGTAAAGAATAATTAAAGACATGGATGTAAATGAAAATTGCAATAAAACACAGTGTGTTTTCTGACAAAGATAGATCATTCTGAGCTGACCTGATCGTTTACTTTGATAAGATCACTGATTTTCTAATGAAAGGAAATGCAGTAGATCTAATCTCTCTGGACTTCAGAAAAGCATTTGTTATAGTACCTCATGGGAAATTATTAAGCGGTAGAGTATGGAGGTTTTAGGATGGRAAAGGGAGTCGGTACAGAGGAAATGACAACAGATGGTGTTGAGAGAGGAAATATTGAGCTGGAAGGAAGTTCTTCAGTTCTTCATATCTTTGCAGTATGCAGAAGTTCTTCAGTTTTTCAGAAATCAGTTTGGGGACTGATTTTATTTGATGTTTTGCCAAAAGTCCTTGTCACAAAATGTGGGGCAGTGGTATTAAAATTTGCTACTAACAGAAACTCAGAAGGCACTGCTGTCAGTGCATAAGAGGATAAAGTTATCATATAAGATGTACTGCATGTCTTTGAGAACTGGAGGTTCAGTACTAAAGAGGTCATGCATCTCACCTAACTTTAGTTACRTTGAACATGTAGTCCAAGGTAGCTGGCTAAATCCCTGCTATACTCAATTAAAGACGTAAGTAGATAAATCAGCCTCTGAGGGTGTCTTTTTTAGACACTTATAGTAGGATATAATACTTATTTTCTCTCCTGTGTCTGTAGAGGAATTATAGACAATTAGCCTAGACTAGACCACAACCCTACAGACATTCAAGATGGATGGTGGATGGATGCATTATTAGATTAGGTACTAATGAGAGTTTTTGAARCTATTCCATTAAAAAAGGTCTGAAAAGTGGGTTACATGGATCAACCACCAGAAGAGAACATGTGACAAGTCTGTCAAAAATGTGTCTTACAAGGTATTTCCAATAAGGATAGGGAAACTTCTGTCTTGATCTGCACAAAACACACAGAGGACAACCTCCAAAGCAGCAGAACAATTCCAGGGTGGAGAACAATCCTGGTTGCCTATATTTAGAAGAGATGAACTCAGAATACAAAGCTGAAGTACTGGGATGCATCAGGATATGGTGAGCCCATGCCATGGGAAGAGAATATACATCTTGGCTTGTTTAGCTGAACAAAGTGAAGGCTAAGAGATGACAGCACTGATTTATATAATACATCAGGAGAGTAAATAGGGAGAAAAAAAGATCTATTTAAACTAAAAGACAGCATGGGCACAATAACTGGCATAAACTGAAACTAAATAAACACAGGCTGGTGGAAGAAAGACTAGGGTGAAGGACCTGAACAGCTTCCAGTTAGCATAATGGGAGGAAAAATACACACACAAGAAATTTCCTTCCCCATGAACCCTTTTCAGCTCATGGGAGAGATTAAAAGAGAGAAGAGAGATGACTTAGAGACTCAAGAGGTGCACTCCAGTTTTACGGGTCTGTATGGGAGAGAGAACAAGTAAACTTTTTGAAGAGGGAAAAACCTGTCTGGTATGCTATACTGAAAACTGTATGGTTGTCCTTTTAGCACCTGGTACTTCCTTTTTCTCACTAGGCTGCTGGTGTTTCACTCGTAACAATACACTAATTGAACAGCACGTTGACAGATTTGCATGCCACAGTCCTCCCGCTTCTGATTTCTTTGTTGCATTTGTGTACATCTAAGCCTGGAGAAAAGGAAAAAAAAAAAAAAAAACACCAACAACTAGCAGGAGAAACAAAACAAACACACATGCACACAGGGCTTCCAAACTGGTCTTGAAAGCAAACAATAGTAGGAAGGGATAACTACCACTCTCAGGGCTCTCAGATGATCAGGTCAGCAAAGCAGACACAGGAAAGGGGATTTCGAGAAACAAATAATACCGGTGCCTGAAATGGGAGCTTTGCTGTAAAGAGAAAAGAAACATATGCTCTTCAGCTGGARTGGATTTCTTATGTTGCTCAGAAGTGACTGGCTCATCTTCAGTGTAAAGGACTGGTGTTGTATTAACCGTTCTGTATCAGTTTCCCCTCCGAGTCCCCTGCCTGAGCCACCGGGTTATATCATTTCTGACAGGCAGCACAAACAGGAGACCAGGGTAACTCAAGTCCCTGATGCTGCTGAGCAGACATCCATCTGGGCTTCCTAGGGGCACATATATATACCCTGTCAGGGCTGGATATGGCTGAACAGCATTGGTTAGGAACCGGGACAGGTGGTGACAGTGGACTGACTGACAAGTCCCTGGTTTTTACAGGGTACCGCATTAGCTTGGGGTTCTTGCTAGGATCCCTGATGTCCTGCTCTTTCTTCTCTGTGAGCTGGCCAAAAGGGAACCATGCAGTCACAGCATCCTTCCCACTTTGCTCACTGAGAGCAGCAAGTCCTCTGGGAACACATGGACCTGAGGAAGYTCTGCAAGAGCCCTGATTATCAAAGCACAGGCAAAATGTGTGCTCTGCAAGCAGTTTAACAAATTTTCGGTCCATCATCATTCTCCCTGTTCTCATGTGGTCTTGTTTATGCTTAAGCCAGCATTCTGAAACAGGCACTGCCAGGTTCTGCATCATGACGGCTACAGAGTTGGCTCTTTTGTTATGTATCCATTCCTAACTGAAAAAAAGGCATTTGCCCCAGGGGAAGAAGGAGGTGAGCTACCGTCTGAGCTCTTCTCTGTACCACCCTCTACCTCACATGGCTTCAGAGCCAACATATACAAAGTTTCCTTTGCCTTCAACCTACGTACCTGAACGCAGTCCCACTCTCAACTATTCCCTCCCTGCAGTTGTTTGCCCACTTCTCAGAATTATATTTCAGCTGTATATGGCCTGGATCCAGCGGAGAAAAAAAATCTCCTACCACCAATGCCGTTGTTTGCCATAGACCTGGATTCTTTCGGTACAGGAGCGTTCACTTCCTTGATAGACCAAGACTCACAGCTGAAAGTTAGGAGATTTCTCTGGAACTAGAGCTGGGAATTATCCCCAAACCCTACATTTAAGCAGAATAACGTCAGGGGAATCTGGACCTCGTTTTGATCTTTATAGCATCAGCCCCTCTCTCTCCAAGCTCAAAGCAAGGCAGATTGTGACTTGCCATCTTGGCCCGTATGAACATCAAGATAGATGCTGAAGACTTCTTTGTTCCTTGAATGTCAACTGTAAGTGTGAGTCATTGCGGCTTCAGGAAGGAGGGAACCTTTCAGACGAGGTCTTTCTGAGGGAGAGATGGGAATTGATAGCTGGTGCAGAAGATCCAGTTCTAAATATATGAAGCTAGATTCTCAAGGGCACTTGTCTCCCATTGATTCCTAAGTGCCTTATAAGATCCAGTCATAATGACCGAATCTGCAAAGAATTAATTTTGAGGGAACCTGAGTGCTTTGTTCAACCTTGTTGCCGTGCTTAATAAAACAAAGTATCTATATATTGCCTAGATAACAGCTTAAAGCTCAGTTGTACGCTTTATCTCCTGTTGAGTGGTCCCCTTCTTCACAACCAGAACCACTGTCTTGGACTGCAAGGTGTGATTGTTCGCCTCTCAGTACAGCTCCGTTTCTTTTTCTCATTAAGTGAATTCACTGGGATTTCTTACATGAGGGTGGAGTAACCTAACAATGAACAACTTGGCAAAATTGGGCTTTATGTAATTACTTGAGGATTTGGCCCAACATACTGGTACAACATGAGATGTATCTCACGATCTTTCACTTGCGTAACCCTCTTCCTCTTGTTGTTTATTGTCATCCCTTGCTGGGTTAGTTCCTTGGGGCAGAGACCTTTTATTTAATTAGTCTGGAAAGGGCCTGGCACACCTACAGAGCCATATTAATAATGAGAAGCAGTACTAACCTACCCACGAGAAGATGTGAGCTTCCTTGCAAGATATGTGACAGGGTACGACCACAATGATCAGTCATGCTCTGACCCAATAGGGCTCACCTTGGCTTGTCTTGGGTGGGAAACTTATCATCAACATGTCCCCAGGCTTTTTCTCCTCTTATGTTCGGAGAAATGTCATTATGATAGATCACCTGCTGATTAGATTTACCTCAAATAATAAGCTAATAAGTGTTTCTTCCAGCCTCTGGAACTCCCTTTCCAAGGCACTGGAAGAGGGAAAAAATAGCAAGTGGACAGCAGGTTTCATGGAGCTTGTGTCCAAGTGATTTTTATCTGATGGTTGATTGACTTCTAATAGGGTAGCACTCAGGTTGCAGCAGGAGTTCCCTTATTAGTCATAGGAAAGACAGATAGAAAGACAGAAAAGACAGAAAAATAAAATA
>JASVER010000009.1:14599855-14613227 GCA_030449065.1 Oceanodroma leucorhoa
AAAGAAAGAAAGAAAGAAAGAAAGAAAGAAAGAAAGAAAGAAAGAAAGAAAGAAAGAAAGAAAGAAAGAAAGAAAGAAAGAAAGAAAGAAAGAAAAAGAAAGAAAAAGAAAGAAAAAGAAAGCTTAAGCATGTGTTTGTAACTTATTAGATGCCACAAAGAAAACAGAAGCAGGCAGTGATTTCTGTGGTGTCTGATAGGACATAAATTGATTAAAGCTGTTCATACAGGTAGGGCATTCAAAACATCTTTCCTGTGTGGATTCTCTAATGTCTAATGAGGGCGGACCTCACATTGCTGCCTCTCTTTCAACAAAACCTCCAGCTCCAGTCAGTTGCCTGTTTTCTGACAACTTACAGGACCTGAATATCTTTAAATCTCTAGCCCTGCTGTCAAATGTGATTGAATTTGGCTAATGGCTTCCAAAGTTACTGGGCGGACAGACACACAGACATGCACACACATCCCAGCACAGAGCRTGATCTCATGAGCCAAATTTCCATCGGAAAAGAAGCCTAATGAGAGCAACACAGCCAACTCCCCCTTGCTCGCACCCCAGGTGTGAAACACTGATCTGCACCCACATCGAAGATCAGACTTTGCAAAGAGCCCAGGAACAGGCAGCCCAACAGCCCTCATTTAGCCCGTGCGTCACGCCTTGCCGAAAGCAGCATGCTTTCCTTTGTCACTGCTTAAGGAAGAGTCTAGCTTGAATCAAAAGGTGTCATTGACTTTCCCTTTTTGTCCCATCCAACAAAGCCAGCAAGGTAAAACAGAACTGGAAGAACACGCTACATGTGTGGCTTTTTGCTGTTTATACGGCACAGCCTGAATTTCAGAGGCCACATTTTGGAGGCTCTTTCTACTCTCAGCTGGGAGAAATGTAGGAACCTCCAAAAGGCAATTCAGACATTACATGGACTGAACACAGGCTTCTCACTTAGAGAACAGAAGAAAAGAGGGTTGAATCCAGCTTGGAATGTGGTTTTTTTCTTTTTTTTAAGCTAAAAAGGGCCCCAAAGTCATCAAACCTTACCGCCTTCCTCAGTTCGCCTGATTCTTTTGATAGCTCCCAGGCTGTGGATGTCAGCTTTTATCAGAGACAAAAGACAATCTGAATGGCAACAAAACTACGCCGGGAATAAAACCGAAGTCTATTTAAAAAAAAATACAGAAAGAGAAAAAAAAACAACAACGCACGCTAAAATATTCCATATGCTCTTATGGTGGGTTGCCCTCGGCACATAGAGAAAGATTGTAACTAGGCACAATCTGATAAGGCAGAATGCAACTGCTAGCTACTAGGCAACCACCAAAAAAAGAGAAAAAAAAAGGACAGAATCAGCATACACACAAGAAAGAAAAAGGTAGAAGAGGGAGGTGAAGCTGAGTTTCTGTGCATAAAATATCGCTATTCATTGAGAAGCAGATGTTAATAAAACTTTGCAAGGGTTTCCAAGTGAGGCTGTGAATGACGCTGCAGTTTGGAGGCCGCACAAGGATGCCTGTTGTAGTCTAGCTGGTTTTCTTTCCCTTTTTGTTGCATGGTGGAGAAACACACGCTAACCGCATAATCACAAGACACCCTCGGCACCTCCTTCTCCCTCTCTTTGTAGGTCTCATCCCATTGTCAAGCCTTGTCATTAATAGAGGCCTTGATCCTGCAATACGAAGCACGCACGGGATGGCCGGTTCTCACACGGCGAGCTGCTCTTCACATGGAGAACAGTTTTGCACTGGGCTGTGAGGGAGGGTGTTGTATTGCAAAGATTCYGGCCAAGGTCTGCAAAGCTCGTTTTGTTCCCACCTTACGGCTTCCCAATAAAACCTGTGGACGTTAGCACATAATTAGAAGTTAAACTCCGGTGGATCYAGACCTGAGATCTCTAAGGACAATTACTGTTTCTTAGCACAAGAGCTCTGATCGTTGATTAGAAATTCGACGCACTACTGCAATGAATAGTAATGTTATTAATAATAATGTAGTAGATCTAAGCTTGCAGCTTTGGTTCACGCAGACTTCCTACTGAAATTAGCCAGTCCTCCGTGCATCCTGAGAAAGTGCGTCTCCTTACAAAATGGAAATGTGATCCTGCAGTCCTACCCCATGGTAGCAGTCAGGCCCAGGATCGGCGCCAAACAGCTCAGCAAGATGAGCCTGTACAAGGGCCATTTTACATAAAGGAGGAGTAATCATGGAAACACGGCTCTCTGGATTTGAACCAAGCCCCTGGGTCACAGAGCGGGACCCCCCTGTTGTAGTTTCTGTAGAAACAGAGAGCAACGTGGGAACATGGCCTTGTGTGAAGAGACGAAGGGCAAAATCCCTTATTCTGGGTTTTTAAGGCAAGCTCTTTCACACCAACCTGCTGTTTGGCTTTGAGCAAATCACTTTGCTTGCTTAAGTTTGTTTTTTTTTTAAATTAATACTGAAAATGGGTTTCGACACATTTTTCCTCACGGGGGTGTTGGGAGGCTGAGTTAATAAACGCTTGCCAAGCGGTAGGAGATTCTCAGATGAATCTCACTTCCCCTGGATGTGTACCATGCTCATTGCGGCCGTGTCTGAACGCTTACGCATGTATAATTAAGAAGGACCGTGATAACAGAAAGTGCAATGCGCTGCTCCTTTCTCACTGCATAATCATGTCTTGGAGGTGGGTGGCCCAAGAGGGAAGCATTGCATCAGGTGCGACAGGGTTTGCTGCTGAGGTATGTTCTGAGAACAGTCGTTTTTTGTCTTTCACTGAATTGGGGCTAGGTATAACCTTTAGATTTTTCACTATATGCTAATTAAACCTTCTCTGGGCATTCAGCTATTCCCTCCAGCCCCTGCTTGCTTTCTGTGCGCAAACCCTCTACAAGCCTACACAAGCACCCATCAGCTTTCATTATAATTTACCTGCAAAATCCACACACTCCTGCTTTCATGTAAAAAAAAAAAACCCAAAAAAACAAACCTAAGATATAAAAACCAGTGAAAGCCAGTGAAATAATCTGTTGCCTACAAATCAGGCCCACGATGGTAGGAATCAGACCTCCCACATCACGTTAGCTTGGAGGGCTCTCCCTTCCCCTTAGCCTGCAGTGGAATTCCCGTTCCTACCACCGCGGTGGAAGCCAGCCCTGGCCCGGTGTCTGAATACCACCCCTCCTGTAGCTTTGGTGTGTTTACTTCAGGATTAAAAAAAATGGGGGGGGGGGGGGGAGTGATCGTGAACTAACAGCCGTCTCTTTGTTGCGTGTGGTATAGGCAGGGCAGGTGGAAGAATCCCGCCTTGGTCGGAGGCCAGGTTGCATGGCCTCCTCAATCTTTTGTCACGGAGATCTGGGTGATCTCAGGTGAGGCAACATATTAGAAAGGGGCAAAAGGCAGGCTGGGTCAGACAGGCCGACGAGGTGGGATGAGTATGTTCCCTAGTGYCTTGTCTAGTGTCTTGTCCAGTGTCTTAAACACTCTATATGATAGAGTCCCCACTTTTCTATGACAACTGCTCCACTGTGCATAAGCTCTCACAGCAAAGAAGGTCCTTTTTGATATGTAGGTTCAACTTGAGCTCAACTTTGCCCCATCGCTAGTTGTTGTAATACGTAGCCATGGCACTGTATTATCTCATTGCTGTTGGTTCCACATATTGTATTGCCAAAGATAACCCTGCACACGTGTAGACAGACCTAGATGGTTATCATGCCACGCTTGCAAAGTGGAGATATGTCCCAGCCAAGTGGTACAATTCAAGCCCACAATGTTGCCTCAGAGGTGAGGGCCTTGCATGGCCCAGCGGCCATCCCAATGCTGTGAGGAGCACTGGGTTGTTCTTGCCATCTGGGTGTTGTTCTTCTTTCCCCACTCGTGTTTCACTCTGCCAACCAAGATGGTCTCCATCACGGTGGCTCCCGTCAGCACTCCATGCACTCGCGCACCAGCCTCCTTGACAAAGGGAGGAAGGAGGAGGAGGAGGACCGCGAGCGGAGCCAGTGCTCCAGGTTCCACCGTCTGCAAAATTGAGGGCTTGAAAATACTGACTCAAGTCGGTGGGTGCCAACTCACCAAAGCCTGTACCGCACCCTCTCTTTTTGGCATACCTGAAGCAAACACTGGGGAGCCTTCAAAATGAGGGCTGTGCAATCATTAAGATCTAAAAAATGGCTTGCAGGACTCTGCCAAACTGGGTGCTGCAGCAAGAGCTTGGGGAAGGCTGGAGTCGGCAGGACGTTTTCGGAGAAGGGATGCAATAGGATCTCAGATATTTGGACATTTCACCCACTGAGGTTTCCGAGAGAGTATGACAAGGAGCAGGTGGATGGACAGACAAGCAGTGGCCATGGCCACAAGCACTCATTGCCTCCTGCACATTCATCCACCACAGACACAGCTCAGCAGCAAAACCCCGAGGTGGGCATTCAATGGTGRAGCCAGTTAACCCCCCAAAACTCCTACTCCAACTGCTTCCCTAAATATACAGCTACCTATATTACAAAGTAAGAGTCACGAGTAACTTTCCTGCTGGGAACCAGCCCTTTGGAAGGGAAGACTGCAGAAAGGAGAGAAGAAGCACACAAAGAAAGATAAACAATTCAGTTTAAGAGGTGGAATGGGGTACAGAAGAAAGGCGGCRAAGAAATAGTCTAATCAGCTTCAGACTCCCTGAGCCAAGGGGGGACCCCTCCTTAATGAGGAACTGGCCACGCAGAGATACAGATTCCCATCCAAAGTCATCAAGGATTTTCCTAAGGACTTGAAGGGGRCTCTGGATATGATGCTACAAAAGGGGTTACAACTCTACTGGTTCCTGTTCTGGTCACTGATGCAGTAGGTAATTAAGGAATTATTTCAAAGAACCAGAAAGGATGTCAACAGGGATATCAATATAATATATACTAAAATCAGTTGATTTGGGTTTTCCCACTGCACACATTCACATCATGGTGAGGAGGACAATACACCACCACCACATCAGGAGAAAAACAAGCCAGTGGGCAGGCAACCTCTCTTCGGGAGCTCCTGGGCAGAGAGGATATACAGAACCTGAACATGCAGAAAGTCACTCATAGAAATGGGAGACACTCGTGTCTCTTGGATATGATGGGTCTGCAAGAGCAAAGATGCCTGTTAGCTTCTTTTGCATAGCTAATGAATTTAGTAAATGTGATCATGAAGAGTCTAAAGCAATACCCATAGAACTGTTGACCATGCAAAGTCTTACAGTCCTTCCCATTGAAGATCCAAGTCCTCACTCAGCCTACGCCCATATTCAGAGTTCATATCTCATTGGCCCTCATTGCATATCCCATACGGTAGAAGRCCAGAGGGCTGCCAATGCCCAGTGGAAAAGCAGCAAGCCCAGCGATGTATCTAGGTTCATGAACCCCTTTGATAGCTGCATATTTTTCCCTTGTGGTTTGCCAGCAAAGGAGATACCTTCTCAGCCATTCCCAGCTATAAAATGGTTGGCAGTTCTCTGACAAATTGAGCGCCTCACTCATGATCCTCCCCTTTCAGTTATCCAAAAGTCAGATCGTTATTTTCCATAATGGGTAACGACTGTTTGCCCCAGGGGCAGCTTGTGATCTCCTGGGCTTGCCATGTAACTAATAAGTAATTGGTGGTTTAGGGATACTCTGAAGTCTTGTGTTTTTCCTTGGAGACATCAGACAAGACGAGAGGAATTCTTTCTAATGGTGAGTGTATTAATTGCAGGAAGAGGAGGTTTTAAGAACCGCTGACAAATATCAGCCCATAAGGAATATAGCTGAACCTGTCTTCAGAGACCTCAAGGTGAAAGCAAGGGATTGACTTCCTTCATCCCTGAAGTTCCTTCCCATGCTATTTACTGCATTTGCTACTTTTCCAGGAAAACATTATATTTACTTCCATTCTGCTCTCTATGGGTGCCTGTACTACCTCTCTCTGGAGGTGTTCAGGCATCTTCCAGTAACRCTGGAAGGATCATGACCAATATCTCCCCATTCAGTAGCATCAGCCAGAAGCAAGCCAAAGGCAGGCAGCAATGGCGATAGCCTTCATCGATACCCTGCTCAGCAACCTGGGGGCCTCACATAACCTCCGGCTGGAAATGCTGCAATGTTTCTGAGCCACCCAGGACCTCATCTACAGGCAGCAGTTTGCTGCGGTCTCTTGCCACCTAGCTGTACTGTTTAAAGACTTAATCAAACAGATTCCTGAAAACAAGCCCTGACTGTAAAGTTTCGCTGCAACCCCTAACACACCTGCTAATGCAGCTATCGCCTGGCTGTGCGCTATCAAAGGTGTAATAACACGGCCGTATCCTGCTAAAGCTCCAGGGGAAAGCTTGAACAGAAAAGCCTTCATAGTCTTAAGGCAAGGAAAATATTATTGCACTTCCACAAAGCAGCTTCCCTTCCTCCAGAACAACCACCTAAGGTCTGTCATCTCAGCAAGCTCTTGGCATTTATTATTTTACAGCTTTTTCGCATCGAGAAACGATTATTTTTGTTCTTGCTCCGAGATCACTCCTTATTGTTAGTTAAATAAATCAAATTGGTGGAGAAAATAGCAAATGCTTAGCAAAAGTGTGTTTCATCAAACTGTCTGATCCTGGGGATCCCAGGTATTTATTCGACATGGAAAACCTACTCAGCTGGATTTATATATATACACACATATATATGTACACATACACACACGTATATATACCATAGGTGTGTGTACATTCATGTGATGGCTAATATCAAGTCTCTCTCTCTTTGCTGCTGGAGGTGATCATGTTTCTTCAGTGCAGACCTAAAGACTGTCTCTTTCATAGATAACAAAGAGGGAAAGTCCCAGAGACTTCCATTGATTTCATTTCCCTTGGGAAATTTAAGTTTTGTCTGCAAGAGTGGCAAGCACTTCACTGGGAAAGGAGAGGAAATGAGATCGTGTTCCCATCTGCCTCGCTCTGTGCTTCTCCAGCAAAACTTCTCTGCCAAACTCTGGGAAGGCTGTTAYGGATGGTGAACCCTGAAAAAAATAATAAACCTAGGTTTCTGGGGGACCTGGGAAACCCTGCACACGTCCCTGGGTATACCATCAGGGTATATCCATTCTGGAGCATCCCTTAGTGCCAGGTGGCTGCCTGCTGCCTTTCAAATGCAAGGGCTGCGGTTTCACGGAGCAGGTGAATATTTGCTTTTTATTCACCCTTTGATCAAGACCAACTCCAGCAGCAGCCAGTGGGCTCTGCCGGCTTCCCTTTGGATCTGACCCATTTTGGGTACTGGTTTCTGCAGTAACCATCCGTGCATGCTTTAAGGCATGTTTTTGTTTCTCATCTATCTATTCACTTAACAAATTAGCACAGTCTAGTCTTATGCAAATCGGAGGTTCGATTTCCTTGTGTACATTGAAACTCTTCCTCTGCCTTTACCAGCCAATGCGCAGCTACTGTTATTTCCCTACTAGSATGGGTTTTCATTGTTCGCTGCAGGCTGTAGAAGTTAATACATGTGAATACAATCCAAGTAAGCTAAGAAWGTGTTTTACTATATACAGAGAGTAAAACATGGGGACAACAGAGAGAGAAGGGATGGGGGGGGGGGGCAGAAGAGAAAGGGTCAGATATAATTTTCTCTCAGGTGACAGCAATCAAAAAATAAATAGGAAAAAAAACTTAAAATTGAATAGTTTGAGAGGAGAGAGTACAACTAATTACCTGCACTGAGCTCAAACGCAAAATCGCAGCTCCACCTCCAGATGCTTTTAAAGGGAGATGGAGGGTACCTCTCATATGTGAGGGCAGAGTATGGGGAAAACAAGATGTCATTTCCTTTCGGTAGCACCTAGAGATCATCAAATCAYAGAATCRTTTWGGTTGGAAAAGACCTTTAAGATCATTGAGACCAACYGCTAACCTAACACTGCCAAKTCCTGCTAAACCATGTCCCTAAGTGCYACATCTACATGTGCCACAAAGCCTACGGGTCAGTTTTCTAGGCACAAAATAGAAACCTGTTTATGATGCCCACAGCAGGYCTGGAGAGTGTAGAAATGAGAAAAAGGAGGAAAACTTTATGAGGGCAAGAGAGAGATTGCAAGGAGACAATCACACAGCAGTCCATGGACTAGATCCTACAGCCCCTAAACCGCAGCTCCAGGCTCTGACCACTGGACAATAAAACCTGCCACCCCACTGCTGTTTTCACTTGATTTCAGTCAAGCTAAACTGGGGCCTGATTTCCATGCAACTGTAATTTTGTCAGGGGAATTGTAATGTGTCCTTTGCCAGCACAGTTAAAACACCATAATAGATGCTATTCTGATGACAGCCATCAAAATAAGTAGATAGATTAACAGACAGATAGACAGAAAGAGTTTGAAATAAGGAAGATATATACAGAGAGAAAGTGAGAGAGATGGATAGATAGATGAGCAGGAAGAGCTGGGAATATAAAAGATTATATAGATAGATAGACAGATCTTGGCATAAAGCACTTGCATCAGGGTGCAGTTGGCAGCCCTGATTTAATGCATCATTTGTTCAAAGTGCTCATCTCCCTCCCTTTAAGTAAAACAAAGTTGTTTGTTATGTGTTACGGAACAAATCTGTGTGTGGGCTCCCTCAGGGTCATAGGATTGCATGAGGTGAAGGGCCTGATCCTGCCAAGTTCCCAGCACCCTCGCCACCCTCTGAAATGCAGGGCAAAGGGATGGTGCCCAGCATCAGCACCCGAAACGCTGAATGCCCCGGCAGCCCCGGCCGGTGCTGGAAGGAGCGCCAGGACACGGGGAGGAGGGAAGGAGGGTGGATTATGACTTACCCACATCACCTCATAACCTGCCTCAAGATGTATTTAAATTATGAATAAGTAGTAAGATTCTTTCTGTCAACACATTTCAATTTAGGACTTCTGGTTTGGCAAACAGTTTCACAAGAAAACTCCTTACAATACCCAAGATGGTGTGAACACAGAGGACTCATGGCCACTCTTCTGCATCACAGAGCACCCTTTCCAATTCCACCTGAGAAATACTTCTTGTAATTTGTTTAAACGTTGAGACTCTCAGGAGGCTGCCTACCCTTGATTTTCATTTAAAGCAACTATACCTTGTTTCTGTGCTGTATTAAACCCCAGCATAAATGCCTTTTTGACAATCCAATACTATAGCCCAACACGACGTTTTAACAAAGACAGCTCTATGCAAAGCTTGGAGCTGGGGAAAAGAAACAATTCAAATAAAAGACTGTAATTCTCCTGTTAAATAATCTTGCTTTATTCTCCCTGACTTCTCCGTTGCTGGTCCCTATCTTCTGGCCCACCCCTGCTCTGTTTCGAGACAGGGGTAAAATTCACCCTGATTTCCATGAGAGCAGAAATTTTTGTAGCCTCAATAGTGACTAGTGGCAGGGCTCAACTGTAAGATTAGTTTAGGAGTGAAGATTTTATTTTGCCCTCTTTACATCCGTAAGCCGGGATCATTCTCAGTCACCCACAACGAAGACTCAATTTTCACACTTAGGACGGCGAGGCTGGTTTCAACTCACAGGCAAAGCCCCACCTCCAAACCCACTCATGAACAAGACCTGTCCTGGGCTCTGCAGAAGTGTGCTGGAAACCTACCCAGACCAGACGGCCCTTTGTGGTATTTCAGCACATCCTGCTTCTTGTCCTACCTTGGAGGAGTGAAAATGAAAATATGAATATACTTTCCAAAACCTCAACATAGTTTTGGTGCAAGGGTGGGGAAGGCAAAGCTGCGGTTTTGTTTGCATTGCACATCCACAGAAAGTTCAGTTTGGTTTTTTTTTTCCTTGCACCAGTGCTTGATTACCCTTTGTGAAATGTCCCAGACAAGGCAACACTGGGGCTTGGAACATGTCATTTATCCATACTAAAAAACATAATTTCTTAGCCAAATTTACCTAGTCATTGCAGTGGCTGCATTCTTGACCACTTTACATGGACAGATAACTCCCAGCAGTGATGCAGAACTGCCTACCRTAGTTTGAGGAGGAAACACTCCGAGAATCTCAGGTTTTGTCCTTGCCTGGAAAACTGGTGGTCCCAATATCTCCACCCAGGTCACATAAAATCTTGCATTCATTTTGTCGTAATAGCTTTTTCCCTCRGCACTGTGTGGCAATGCTTAATTAACAAATGCTCAGACCTGAGGAAAGATATGAAAGATTGGAGATGTTTGAGGTRTATCACCAAAAGTATTTTCAAAGAGGTCACCAGTGGTGATTCACTTCAGTGAATTACTGCATTTTCCAGTGGTGTGGCCAAGCATAATAAGTGYGGAGGAAAAAAAATGACAGAGTCAAAGCAAAGCAAAATGGGAAGTTTGAAGGTTTTCATTTGGTTTTAATGAAACAAACAAAGAAAAAAATTACTTGGGTCAGCCCAAAATATTTTCTTCAGCTGAACATGAAATGCTGAGTATCATTTGGAAGTAATTGAAAACTTTTCTTTCTTTGTTATCTTTTTTTTTCTGAATTAGGTCAGTCCTTCAAAGAAAATGCCATTTGGAAATGAAAAATGCAAAAACTTCAGTTTAAAAAAGTAAAATCAAATTGTTATTTCCATAAAGGAAATATTTTACCCTAAAAATATCTACATGCCATGATTTTTAAACACTTCCCTTATTTATTTTGGTCACAAATTTCTGCAGCAAATTCAACCAGCGTTTTCGTCCCTGGTAAAACTGTACTCTTTATTAAAATATATACATTCCCCTCCACACCATACAGTATAAAATACTAATTGCTTGTTACCAAAAGCTGAATTTAGTAAGTAAGCATGAGACAAGACAGTGTTCCCAATCATCATCATCACCAGTGCTCTGGCAAAAATACCCAGCAAGTAACAGACTCTATATCAAACCATAACTAGAGCAGTTTTTTGTGGCTATTATCCTAGGGAAGGGGCTCACAGACAGCATGATGCCCACAGACAGAAATTCAGGATCACCACTGAGCTTGCTCGGGTCTACAGTAATATTTGCACACCGAAAAGCTGGTCAAATGTCAAGAAAAAGGTTACAGCCCATGACCCTCACATTTTCCCTAGTGGTGCTCATAGCAAAAGTTTGGAAATTTAACAAAAAATCACTCCTCCCATGGCCATTTGGACATTTCTCCTAATAGAAGCAGCTCTCAGCTTAGTATCTGGGTATTTGCCTACCTAAAAGGGTGGTGATGGGTGGGGGCCATATTGGAGAGTTATATCTGTTTAACTTTTTCTTGAAATCTTGGGGTCGAATTATACCTGTCCCACTTAACGAATATCTGCCGTTTAAAAAAGGTTTTTTTATTGAAAGTGCTGTTGCTCTAAACGGGCTGCACAAGAGAAGGTTTATTCTTACTATAGGCTTTGGAGTACTTTTGGCTGAATGGCCGCGTGTGTGTCATGTTGGATGCTGGATATTTTGCCCCTAGGGTAAGGGGCACAACCCACGTATTTATGCATGTGCTGAAGCGCAGTTACCCTGACCACCCTATCAGCCTATCTTGTTATCAGCCCCTCCATCTGCCTGTATATTTTATCTCATCGTTCTCTATTTATTTGTATTGCCGTGATATCTGAGATCCTGCCTACACTCAGCTGCCAACATCTAGAGCTCGTGTGCTGCACAGGAGTGGAAGGCATGAGGAGCGGGTGCAAGGTTCAGCCCGGCCAGACATAGTTGTATAACGAAGGCAGATTGGAAGCACTGTCTTGCCTCTACAAAGTGCAAAATCTGTGTGGGTTTGCCTTTTTTTTTTTTTTGGCTGAAGCGTTGTTTTTCTGCAAGGTGATTGTGTGGGGAGGTGTAAAAAGGTATTCAGCACACTTCCAAACAAGTTCAAATTCACCCAACTGGTGTCAGAGATTTTTTTAAAAAAAAACTTCGTTTTTTTTTTTAATCTTTGACATTTGTTTTTCAAACATTCGTTCCCCAGCCGTGTGTTTTGCTGGTCTCTGGGTGTTAAATACAGGGAGGCAACATCTAATTGTGGTTTTCCTGAGGGTGCTGAAACATTTAAAATGCATACAGGCTGGAGGTCAGTGTCCTGGAAGTGTCAGCTTTCTCCCTCGGAGGAAGCCGGTGTGAGTGGTACCTCGTGAATCACTCTCCCAAGGCCGTATACCCGAGATTCTCAAATTCTGCCTGAAGGAGGGGAGAAACATGGCTCAAACACTATTTATCACCCCTGTCTTTCAACAGCACTAGCAGAGTCATCCAATATCTGCAGCACCGCTGAGAGACTCCCGTCCACGTTTGCAAGGAAGGTCAGGCAGAGGTAACTGCGCACTGCTGCCGTTAACCATTCCTCTTGACCCGACGGGTTGTTCCCCCCTTAAATCAAACTCTGGGCACAGCCYGAGTATGTTCCCAGGGTTTTTGGGTTTGGTTTTTTTTGTGCTAATCTCTCTAGAAATGGGAGATAAAAGGTAACATGAGAAAATTATTCTTGTGGGCTCTCTGCTGGGTGTTCTCATGGCAGGAACCCCCAGYTCCAGGCTGGCAAGGCCCCCGTTAGGAAGAATTAAAATGAAATGGCRATGTCAGCACTGTTTTTATTACAGCATGTTTGATTCACGCTGTATCTTACTTGTAAGACCCAGATGGCCTTACAAATGTCAGTGAGTTATGCCCCRTGTCAAGTAGGTGGAGCTATTATTAGTAGTAGATGAAACATAACTATGATATTAGATTGGGATTTACACCCCTACGTTCCTGGATTATAGGGGAGCAGCTGAAGGACTTGTGAAACTACACAGCTTTGCCGCATCTAGGCCCACTTCTCTTTCCCTGCCAGTAGCCCATACCTTGGAAGAAGCCAATGCACTGCCATGCCTTAGCAGCCTTCCAAAAATCTGTCCTAAGAAACCAAAACAATGCCCAATCCATGAACCTGCCAAGACATCTACCCTTCGGRGTGAGCCTTCTGGAACCATTTTAGACTGATTCCCTGCATTGCACAGAGCCTAGTGCTGTCCCTGGAGTCCTTCTGTTGAGATAAGCAACTGTCTTGGAAAGGCAATGGTGAAATGGTGCCCCTTTGTTCATTTGGGAGGAAGGCCCATGTAGGTCTACTCCACAGCAACACTAGAGCCCAGAATGGGGAGAAAGAAGGAGAGGAGGGGAAAGGAGAGGAGAGGAGAGGATGTCTTGGAAAGGCAATGGTGAAATGGTGCCCCTTTGTTCATTTGGGAGGAAGGCCCATGTAGGTCTACTCCACAGCAACACTAGAGCCCAGAATGGGGAGAAAGAAGGAGAGGAGGGGAAAGGAGAGGAGAGGAGAGGAGAGGAGAGGAGAGGAGAGGAGAGGAGAGGGAAGAGAAGAGAAGAGAAGAGAAGAGAAGAGAAGAGAAGAGAAGAGAAGAGAAGAGAAGAGAAGAGAAGAGAAGAGAAGAGAAGAGAAGAG
>JASVER010000009.1:14613252-14644503 GCA_030449065.1 Oceanodroma leucorhoa
AAGAGAAGAGAAGAGAAGAGAAGAGAAGAGAAGAGAAGAGAAGAGAAGAGAAGAGAAGAGAAGAGAAGAGAAGAGAAGAGAAGAGAAGAGAAGAGGATACCTACTGAGCTATTCTGTTAGTCCAGGCAAACTCTCATCTCCTCTACTTGTTAGTGTTCTTCTGGCAAGATGGCCTCAGAGATCTTCATGCCAAAAATCCAGTGGGAAGTGGTACAATTATTTGACAGCTGAATTGATAACTATGTAGTTGAAAGCCTTTAGATTTATATGCCCAGCCAAGAAGTCCAGCTTTTCACTCTGTGTGTGTGTGTACAAGCGCTGTTTTTACATGCCATCATTATTATTGTTCATCGTTCTGCCTGGACAGAAGTGTGCAATCTCATTCATGGGTASTGGTCAATATGTCACTCATAGATAAAATAAAGCTTTCCTTACACTGGATATCTCTATAAGGTGTCTAAAGAGAGCATTAAAATGTCACTATCCCTGTTAATGATGGGATTTCTGAAGCCAGGCCATGTTGGCCTAGCTTGATTATTGATCACAAACAGAGCAGATTAAGCCCAAGAACTATCTGGAAAAAAAAATTTACCCTTTGCTAGAAGGTGAGGAGGGTTTCCATTCAGAAACTGAATAAAAAAATTAAGAGAGTTAACAATCATTTTTAATTTTGTGCTGAATTCTTTTTTAAATGAATTATAGGTCAAARCAAAATATTTTGTTCAACTTCACCCTTTAATTTTTACATTAATTAGCCTTATTATTTTTTTCTTGTTTTTTTTTTTTTAAGGTAAGTCAGGTTTTTATGAAGAGTGCCTTTTCAAAAATGAAAAATCAAAACATTTTGCTTTGGAAACATGAAAGCAAATACATTTCCAAAAGAGAAACATTTTGAAAATGTTTAAATTATACATTTGGGGATTAGTTTCCCCACAGCTTTTTTCAGTCAGCTTCAAGMCCAGTTTTTGAAATGCGTCTCCATCCCTTTCACATGCTATTTTTTAGTAAACCTAACTTAAAAAAATACCCGGCTGCAGGGAKACTATGAATTTGTTTGCTCCACCAGGAACTTAGTTCCTGTGAGAATAAATCAATGCAGTGCCATAATGTAACACCATGTTTAGTAGCCAGAATTATTTGTCATGTTATTAATCTCTAACTTTCTAAGATTGGCAACTGAAACAACCCTCCAATTTTTGCACAGCCACCCTTTGTGGATTGACATGCTCAGATTTAGATTATCTATCAGGACTTTATCCTCAGAAAACAGTATTTCTCAGACAGAGCATCACCTAGTTCCTGCCATGGCAAAGTACCATAATATCAAGTAGGTGTATTGTAAAAGGGGTTTTGGCATTTCTGAGGTCACCAATTGGAGTTGGRCAGGGTCTGTACTGTTATGGCAGCCACCTTATTCTGTTCTTTTAGCTTTGAAGCTTTTAACGTCACACTCAGAAGAGTATTGTTATTCTTGCATAATGAAGGAGATACAATACTTTGCATCTCAAATGGTTTCRCAATGTTTGATGACATGAGGCTAATTAGCCTCATTTTTCAGATGTACAAAAAGATGAGAACCTAGTAATTTACAGAAATAGGCATTGGAGCCTAAATCTTTCTACCACCACCCCAGATAAAGTCTTGAAAGCTAATGTGGGCAATGAAAAAAATGTATATAATTAATTAAGGAACACTTCATAGATTTGTGTCTACGTGGTCATAATTTTGTGACTGGTTAAATGCACAAGTTAAAATAGGACTCAGGAGTCCTGACTTGATTTTAGTGCTTTAACAGTGCTTTAACAGTGAAATAACACCCCCTTAAGATGTGTGAAGCATTAATTCTATGTAGCTGAGAATCAAAGTTTTTATGTGTTTGTTTATTTACTTATACAATGGCATTTCAAGCTCCTTTAACATCATTGCTGTGTCTGGGTGCCCTCCAATTACATGCTCAGATGTTAGATAAGATAAATATTAAGATAATTTGTGTGTCTAATTATTGCTGCTGCTGCCAGAAGCCCTTTTGATACCACGTCTTAAGACCAAAAAGAAAACCTGATTCATGTAAATTAGTTGATCATAATAAAGTTAAGGAAGAATCACTGCAGCACCAAGTGCAACACTGACAGTGCTGATAAAAACAAAGATGCCCAGATCTGAAAACATTTGGGCATTGGGGACTTTGTTGGGATGCCATTTTAGGAGGGGGTTTTTAGGTGAGGAGCGATATAAGTCTCCTTCCTACTCTACCTAATCTATTCCTTGGAAAATTCCTTGCTATCAAATAGTGCCAGTCCACTTTCAAACTAACCAGAAAATCTTCTGTGCAAAGGTCGAAGGCCAGCAAAGTCACCCTTGCCTTGCGTGAAGACAATTCTTGCAAATTTTGCACTGATGCCTGGGGTGGGATTTATCTCTCCTACCTTCAGGTACTGGCAAAGCCAGTATCTTCAGTAGAGCTACTCAGTGGAAAGAAATGGGCACTTCCAGGATGTGGTTGACATGCTAAAATGACTGCCTAAAATATGTATAAGATTCAAACCTTAGAAGTGCCTTTTTCTCTCCACTTACTGTTGAGAGACTCCAGACAACTACCTGTAAGTAAACCTCTTCTCTGTAGGGTTGTTGTCTGGGAAGAATCTGAAGCCTGATGACACACGATAGTTGACTAGATACACCTGAAAAGGGCATTTCTGCAACTGGATATTTCTAACTCCAAGCATAAGGAGGTAGTGGAACATGCAAAATGAGCCAGGTGACACAGCAAACACAGTCAGAAACCTGTCATAAGAGACCTCAGGGGGAAAACAGTTATTTTCTGTGTCCACAGCGAGGCACTGGCCAGCTCCCATAGACACTGGTGCAGGCTGCAGAGACCAGAGCACTCTAAATACATGTCATTTTTCAGAAACAAAAGTCTTTTCCTTGGATATTCACTACAAAGAGAGTTTGAACTCTGAAGTTGTTCCTATTTCACGTGGCTCAACTGGTGGGTATAATTCAGGACATAACTTTGTTATTGGATTAATTCCAGCCTTAGTTTCACAGCTCTAACACCACCAAAATCAATTACATTTATGCACTTGAGAGCAGAGATGGACTTTTCCTGACCATATAAAAATGTAAAGACCCAGCCAAAATGCTGACCCCAGTCCAGTATAAATAAGGTGTAACTCTACCTTCCCTAACTATAAAGGAGGTACAAATGTACCAGGATAGTGGTATAAAAGAGCACTGCCAGAAGAGGATCAGGCCCCTTCTTTTCCACCTCTTTTTTTATTGCTTAAGGAGACACAAGTACTGTGAACATTTCGAAAGAAGACTACCACCACCATAAACCCCTCTTAATTGAATATCAGCTGAGTGTGGCCAAGATTACATCCCAGGCTTGAATCTCCTCCTGGGAGTTTCTTTTTGAAAAGCCTCACACTCCAGGGCAGGCAATGGCATTTATTGATCACCTCTGACAAGTTGTCTGTTCCTTTGAGGACCAAGAATGGCTGACAGCCCAGGCAACCCAACATCCCACCCACGCTCAGGGCTGATCCAAGGCTGACAAAAGAGGCAGGAGCCTTTCCATCAGGGCCAGTGACTCTGGAGATGGACCTCAAGGGAGAGTAAAGGACCTTTTCAGAAGCAACATCTTCCAGAAGATCAGGATCTAAGTCGATTCATATTTCTGAAACAACTGTTGAATCAACTGAATCAATCCTGCTGCACTTACTGCCGCAAGCTGCCTCTGCTTTGCTGAACGCAAATAGCAGAGTCAGCAAATCATTACTTGGGCAAAAGCTGGAGGCCGTGGGAAACCCTTAAGGATGGAGTACATAAGACACGGGAATGGACTCAGAATTGAATGAGCAGACATTTGAGTGCAGGATCTTTTGAAATGAGATCCTGCATTTTTATACAGAGGAAAAGTTTGGCTTTGGTTTAACAGAAGGGATGCAGAATAAACTCTTTTGCAGGTCAATTTGATTAATTATATTTGTGGGTGCTCATCCACCTGACATATACTCTGATATGCTGAGAAGTGCTAGAGCTCATGCAGGCCTGTGAGTCTATCACGTGTATCACTGCTCCTGATCCATTACTGCAGCTAGTGTGGACACAAATGTCTCTGCACCCAGGAGCTGTGAAAAGGGCACATCCCYCATTTAGGTAATGCAGTCCACCCACGTTCCTAAGCCATAGTCAGTCACCAAGCTAAAAAATGGTCAAAGATGACRTTTAAAATATATTACAGAACTATCTAAAAACACCTAGAAATCTTTGTGATTATCCTGCAACAGCAGGAATATGTTTATCTGGATTGATCTTAGCCCAAGCACTTATCAAAATCAATAAACTTCTGTAGGCATGATAGATGTTTTCCCTTCCATGCCCCTGGATTCTCATTGACAACAGACTTCACACTGCCCTAAAGGAAAAATGGTTCATGTTCCTAACCCAGCAGCAGATTTATGGTGGAGAAGCGAGAAAATTTGGATATCCAATGGCCTGAAGRAAGAACTTACTCAAAGGAACCTAGTAATTCCTGGGAGTGAGAGCAATTGATTTTAGCAACACTGAGATGAAGACCTGATCCTCAAAGTCTGAAGGCAGGTTGAGTTGAGTTTTGTATTGACTCTACATACACAGTAAAGATGCATGACATCGTGYCAGAGATGTGGATCAAGTAGACCAGAAGGAATGGAAAGAAAATTCAGTGAGAACACAGGATTTACTCATCCCTCCAAACATCGTAAATCATGTCTGAGCTGCTGACACACTCTCTATGCTGATCCATCCTACTCAAGTAAAGCAAGCACTTATGTGTTTGACCAGCCTGAGGTCTTCAAGAAGCTGGGAGGCATGAAGACACACCACTTGAAGGCTTGGAAAGCCTATTGCCTCCTACCTGCACCCCAACTTGATTCTCCCTTAAAAAAACCTCCCAGAGACCARCTACTTCCACTCAAACAGGTCAGGAACAGTTTGAGCAGATTTCTTCTGCACGACAGGCAAGTGAAATTTGAGACACACTAAAGCCAGAAGCCAGGCAAGACCTGGGTGTTGTCCACTTTAAGGGCAAGAGCAGAGAGAAGGGACACTTTGAAACAGTGACTCAGAGCAGAGATGCTGAATTTGATGCTTGGAGTTTGTGTGATAAAACTTCAAGTCAGTTTGCCAATGAGGTGGTAAGGAGAGGTGTCCTYACCAGAGCCTGCACCCAGCTTTTACATCCCTGATCCAAAAGGACAACTCTGTAGAGCAAACATAACAGCCACTTCTGTGTGCCATCCATGAAATACCTATGCATATGCAACACAGACAGTTGTGTCATCAAATCCATAGGCTTTCACCTTCCTTTCCCATGACCCTTTTGGAAAGGGTCTACTAAATACAAACAAGGTTGACAGGCCCATATGCAAGCATAACTCTTTTTTTTGATGTACAGGATTTTATAGAAAAGCCACTGTATGGAAATTAATAGACAACAATATCCTTTTTATGTACAGACATACAGTACACACAGTATGAAAATTCTTATAGAAAGGTTATCAGTGCCTGACAAACTTAATCGGGTTTTCGTAAAGGAAAACATCCTGCCTGCTATTAATGGAAAGACCCTGGGTGAGTGTTCAGAAATCCATCATAGGTTCAGTCCCTCCTTCCTCATTTTTGGCTTTCCCATGGGTCCTGTTCAATTCCTACTTGAGGATCCTCCTGTCTCCAGGCTCAGTATAATTCTATATTCCCCTCCACTTCCTGTCCCATGCTAGTATTTTTTTTAAAAAAAGACTATTATGAAGCAGCTGCAATCAAGAATCACAGTTCAGGACCTGTGCCTATTCATTACTGTTTCCTCAGAGTCCCTAAATATAGTTTAAAATTTATCACAGAATCTATAAATCTGCTCCAGTGCGACTCCGCAGGAAGTAAATTCATCAGCGATCATTTCTGCATGCATGCAGAAAAGGGATGACCTTCTGCAACTAGCTTGAGGTTTTGTGAGCAAGACAACTTCATCTCTTGCAGAGAGGGCTCCTCTGGCCTCYCTGGCCATGGGCAGTCTTGGCACATGGGGGAAGAAACCAAGAGTCTCAAGAAGTCAACAGTCATCAACACACACCCCCCATTTACAGGAGTTCATATTACTTTCTCCTGACTTCTTAATTATTCATAATGACCTCAGCTGAGAGAGGAAGCTCTCCTATGACTACTGAATATTAGGGAAGAGTGTAATTAAAAGCAGAATTGGAGCTGAAGGGTTGTATCTTGACCTGGAATAAAGCAACCCAGATCTGCGGACAGCAGTGCTCCCTGCAGTCAATGGGACCACCCTGATTTACGCACTGGGTGATTTGTGGCTTAGCGAGAAAAGAGTTATCCAGTCAAGTAGTGTAAGAAGATTAATGTAGTTCTAATACAGAAATAGTTAAGTAAATGATTGCACTATAATATTGCCATATAATATTAATTGGGAACTAAAACAGTTCATGGGCTAAGTCTAAATACGCATGCAGAAGGTCGGCTAATTATCCACGTTAGCCTGAACACCAGACTGTGAGACTCACAAACAAGCTTTCCCTGAGCATTTCAGTCACTTCTGTCTTCCCAGAGGACAGGTTCTCATGAATTATTTCAGTGCCTTTGGAGTCGACAGTAACCCAGAGTGGAAATGTAAAAGGACAGGTTAAATAACCAGGTGTTTTGTACCTTGAGAGAAAAAAATGAGTTGAGCTTCAGGTCAAAGCCTTAATTTAAACTTATAACAAGGGAAATATACTTCTAAGATAGAGTGATCCAACATCCACCCAGGAGTCTGCATAGCCTCAGGGAATTGTGTGAAACAGGTATAAATTTGCTATACATTTGTGTTGTGCCTTGGCTTCTGTAGAGCTGWAGCTTAGATATCCACAGAGGCACACACAGAACACCACACAAGACAGATAGGAGCCCTCCAGTTCTCTGGGTCTAGGCATACTTACTCATAGGCATGACACACACCACGTTTCTTTTGCTGACAAGGTATGGAATCCATACCACCAATAAGCACCCATCTATACCTGTACACATATTTTTACAGAAGAATGCAACTGAAAAATGCATTAAAAAAATAGTGTGAAGGTTAAAARATCAAACACTGAAATGTTAGGAAACACTTGATTGAATTATTCACTCTCCCTCCACCTCCATTTTCCTTCTACATATGACAATCACACCAAATTTTTTTTCCTTTGCCTCATTCAGGGCACAGGGAGGACATTGYCCTTCATGAGCAGTGGACCTATGTTTTGCTTGCTCCTCACGCCTTCCTTCCTGCAGACCTGCTGAAGCTGATGGGTTTTCCATGGTGCTCATCAACCTGCATCCAAGCACTTCACAAGTGATGGATTTATCTTCACAACACATCTTTGAGGAGAGAAGGAGTTATTATCTGTTCTCCAGATTTGGGGATGGAAGGAGGTGGAAAATTAAGCCCTGGATTTGTAGTTCAGGTTAAGATAAGCCCTGTATTTTTAAAGAATTTGGTATTATACAGCATTAATCCAGGCACAAGATACCCTGGCACTGAACATTTCTGCAAAGCAGAACTCAGGGTGTGAAATTAGGCATCCCTGARAGGGAGGATCACACGATTAGTGGCTGTCCCCATATGACAAGGCTGGGTTGAATTTCCCAATGCCATATAGAACCTCTATGAAAGAAGTAGGGATAAACACGACATTTTTTAAGTTTTCAGTTTTTCTCCATAAGAACGTCTTCTGGTCTCTTATCCCAAACACCTCCCAAAAGCTGCAAAAAAAAAGACTCTAGTCCCTTCATCAACCACCCGGATTCTTCCCAGGGCTACAACCAGTCCTGASTGAATCAGGAGTCTCGGTGACCAAAAAGGAGTATGAGAACATGTGRTTTATGGCAATGTGTGCATTAGCAATAGGAGTGACTCTGGASAGAAAACCAATCTGTGCTGAGGACCCAAAGACCATATTCTGGGGAGTTGCTTCAGGGTAGTTTTAGTCTGGCCCTGTGGCCTGAGTTCCGATTAATGTAGTAGCACATTAGGTGGGGGTCCAAGGAAACCGTGTTGCATGAGTCAAGGTAAAATCTCATCACCCTAAGGKGGGACTGTTGGGAAATTACTTCAAAAACTCACTGCTAATCTGAACCTAAATCCAGGTCTAGATGCATCCTAAAACAACTCATAATTCAAATGCATAGGAAAAAAATAAAGGTTTTGCAGATGGTGTTAATTATAGCATTTCTTGTTTCTTCACCCTTGAAGCATGGAGCTTGGTAATCTTAATAATGTCCCTTCAATATTGCGTGTATGTCTGTGTGGACACATGCRTACTGACACAGGATCAATGCAGCTGAAAAGTTAACTAAGGCAGATAAATCAACGTGATAACACTGCAATTAATACTTAGGAGGTCTTGATTCAAGTCTTATTGCATTACTCATTAGTCTTTTCACAGATGTCAATGGACTTTTCCTTGGATCATGAGTAAAATGTAGTTACCACGGTCACATCAGCACAGCAGCTATTACTCACTCAAATTYCCAGAAGGCATTTTGCCTGCAAAAAGACCACAGGATTTGACCCCACTAATGACTTCCATGGTGTTTTCTACACAATATAGATTATTGAAGTAGAGCCATGACTCAGAGGGCTTTCCTGCTCCAACCTGCCTATCATCAGCTCTTCCCTGCAATTTCAGAAATGAAGGAAGGCAGAGTCGCCGTTCACAAGACATTTGCCCAAGAACAACAGCTCTTGGCCTTTTCTGTAAACCAGCTTTTCTCCATGTGTTAAAGGGAAGGAAAGAAACAAAAAAAAATCAAGCAAACAAACAAAACAAAGCAAACAAAAGAAAAAACATAGCAAAACCCAAACAAGCAAACAAAACAAGACACTAAAATTATGGAATATTTGTTCTGGGAGAAGAAAAGAAAAAAAAAAAAAACATAACTGAGAAACTGGTAGACCACTTGTGTTAATYTAGGATCTCGGGCAGTAATCAGGGGGTATGTGATGTGAGAGGTCCTATTCATCCTGCTCTTGGCATCAGAATATAAGATAATCGATGTAAGAACTCTCAAGACAAACTGTATGTGCTTCCTAGTGTATATGCAGACAGAGTGTCTGCATTTGTGTCCTTTCCAGGATGCTCATTCTCTGAGCTGGCCCCAATCCTGCTTCGTCTCACTCAATGCCCTTAAGACCTATGAAACAACATCAGAAGGAAACTGCAACGAGAAGATGTTTCCAGTTTTTAACTAAAAAAGTTAGAGTGAGAAACTCAGGAGCCAGTTCCCTCTAAAGCAAATTGAAAGATTCAAACACAMTAATATACGAGTGCAAAATTCTGCCATGCAAACCCTCCTCTAATTTTCACCATTGCTGAGGTCCTGGAATCAATATCTTAGTCCAACTGCAATCTGTTGATGAGCGAAAGGGGGGAAAGGTTGTAGCATCATGAATTAAAAAATAATAATCTCAAGTTTAATATCAGCAAAGATGATTATTTCCTTTGATTTGTCAGACTAATTGAAAATAGCTTTATAGTTCGCAGATGATTAATTAGGAGCCAACAAGATCTCCATTTGCATCTCAGTAATTCTTCACTCTGTTTTATTTCGACATTTAGTCTTTATGCTTAAAATATTCATTGAGAAAGCAGAAAGGTGATTAACATAAGATGTGTGCCATTTGTTCTGACTTTTTTTACACACTTTTATCAACAGAGAAAGAAGGAAAGAATACACAACATTACAAAATTATTACTGTCTGTTCCGCTTACATCTGCTAAATCCTCCTTTATGGTAGACACAGTTTAACTAGGTTCATTTTGAAACAGGGGAGAAAAAGCCCAAATACAGGTCAATCCTCTTCCCCTCCTCCCCCATTCCCAAATCAAATTATTATTTGACCTCTGTATAATCATCCTGAAAGTTTCGAAGTGGTCTTTCTTACATGAAACGTCCTACTCATGTCAGCCATCCTGCAGAAGATTAGACCATGCCACTGTTACCCTCTCCAGTTATCACCCAAGAGAAAGTGGGTCCAAAATAGCATCTGACAGATATGGTGATATTTTTCCTTCCACTTGGCACTGGATGGAAAAGGAGCACACATATTTCTGGGTGAAAGAACTCAGCTATTTCATTCCACATAAAAAAAAAWAATAATTCATTTGCAGGTCATGTCTGTTGAGGTTTTTAAGTTTGGGGGTTGTTTTTTTGTTTGGKTTTTTTTAAGCATTTTCTCACAGCCTTGGCAACCTCTGCCTTATCACACCGTGCTTAAGCCTCCAGCAAATGGAGTGGGGTGATAAGACGTTTAACCCTTTATTTGGAAAGTAAATGCCCAACGCTTATGATAGTATAAAGAAGCTGGGAGAGTAAATACTGAAGACTAAAAGAAGGACCGATTCCTAAGGACTAAACCATCAGAAATCAAATTATAAGAGCCAAACTTCACTACTAACAATAATAATATTAATACAAATGGCATTATTACAAAGAAAACTTTTGCAGGAAGGGGCTGGTTGATGRCCTTTGAATTTTTGGGAATTGTCCTTTGTCTACCATCAAACCCAGTCTTTTCTAACAGGTTCTGCCCATTTCTCCAAGCACAGGGCAGGGTCTGGTCCATCTTGATTTCACATCARGATCTCAACTTTAGACCATCAGATTACACCACTGAGTACCCAACGGGGCAAAGCAGAAAGCGCTTTTCCAGCTCCTGTCCAAAGTCTTGGGGTCTTTCCTAGTACTGCCCAAAAAGTAGCTGGGACATAAGGACCCTGTCATACCTTTGCACTTACCCCAGTCCCAAATTGTCATCGGCACAGGTTTGCCACCGCGGTGGCCACCGTTGACGGAGACCAACAGGGACCCATCCCACGTGGGAGCCCGGCAGCAGGTGGGGGCAGCGGCTGGGCTGCAGTTCGAGGGACAGGGAGCACACATCGGACAGYGGGGTTGTGACACTAACATGCAGTCCATTTATTTTTGAGGGTTTTTCTTTCCTTTGTTGTGTGGTGGTTTTGTTTTTTTTTTTTTATCAAGCCACCGCAAACACTGCGTTGGCTGTCAGCATGAGCACAGAGACACATATTCCCGCACCCGTGGTAACTGTCATGAATATCATCAAAACAAATTTTTTAAAAAAATTAATAAAGAAAGAAACATACTCCCTTTTCCACCCCCAAGCACAAAACACTTTTAAGTCAACAGAATTTAATCTAGTTTATTCTCCAAAAAAAAAAAAAAAAGGAGGAAAAAATATGAAAACAAAACAAAAAAAGCAGGTCTTATCACTAGCAGTAAATAAATTTGTACAACCATTCAGTCTGTATAATAGGATGAAATAAATCTACATCTTTCTTATTTTGGTGCGTTGAATTATACATACAAACAACAATTACAGGAACTTGTTCACAATGCGTATAGACCTGGAGAATGGCTATCTGAAAACCCCTTGTTGGCAATGTCCGCATGTTAACACTGATTGCCTGACACCATTGGTACTTCCTATGTAAAAGGCCCATGGCCCGAAATGAATGATCTCCCTACAGGTTTTATTTATTTAGTTATTTATTTAATTAGTTAGTTAGTTAGTTAATGCATCATCAAAACCGTTCTAGCCAGCCCCCTCCCCCTCCCCGGAAACGAAAAAGAAACCGAAAAAAAAACCAACCAAAAAAACCAAAATAAAAATAAAATAAAAGGAGAAGACRTGACTGGCAGTTGGTCCATTTGTTCGTAAGACCGCGTTTCCTCTTGGTCTGCATTGTTTGTTTTTCTGGTTTTTAAATTGTCCTCCCGTCCTCTTTTTTTTTTTCTTTTCCTTTAAAAAAAATCTCTCGGAGTCCTTCATGCCTTTTTCTTTACAGCCTCCCAGATGCAATAAAGTCTTCCTCAAATGTACAGTATTTCTTACAATATAAGTTATATGCAATGTTCAGCGTTTTTTATTTTATTTTATTATTTTTTTCACAGCACTAGAGATCCTGTCCAATAGGGAATGCAAGTTCTGAATGGCTTATTCACAAATGGTATCCAGATTCAGTGGGTAAGAATACATAGACGCCATAGTGAGTTCCTTTAAAAAGTGGCAAACATCACTTTTTTAAAACCTTTTTTTTTACTTTTTTCTCTTTTTTTCTTTTTTTTTCCTTTTTTGTGCTTTTTGTAGTTTTTTTCTGTTTGGTTTTTTTTTTTTCTCTCTTACGCCTTCAAATAACATTTTTATTTATTTTTTTTTTAATCTTTTTTCCCCCTCCCATTTGATTCGGGACGTCAGACCCATAACCATACGCCTGCAAAAATGCAAGTATATAAAGTAAATCTCATTTTGAGACTGTAAGCATTCAGCAGGGGAGTCTCTCGCTAACCCATGGCAGTGACCATACTRGAAGGATGGTGAGGTCCGAAGGAGAGGCTGGATGGAGGATGCATCGGTGTYGGTGTAGTCAGCATGTGGCTGGAGTGACTGAAAGGTGAAATGTGGCTGATGGAGGACATGTGTCTGGAGAGGGCGGCGGGGTTAAAGGAGCTGCTCTTGGGAAAGTCTTCAAGGTTGTCATGGACCTTTTTGCACTTTTTGGATTTGCTAGACATTTTTCGGTTTCTGGTCTGAATTCCTTCTTTCTTCATGGTCAGGGGTCTGTTAATCTAAACAAAAATCAATTATTTTTTTTGTGCTTCCATCCCTTCTCCCCAAACCACCATGGGATCTGCGTACCCCATGCCCAGGCAGTCCCAGGGATGTGTCCAGGACCAGCCGAACAGCCAGCAGCCCCCCTCCTCCCCTTGTACGCCCCATGTGCCACAGCCACACAACTTCTGCCCCTCATCCCAAAATTCAGATCCCACTGGAAAACCCCAAGTTGGGTTGAAATTTCTGAAGACAAGACCACATAAAATTGCTGGCAGAGCCTCAAGGGAGCAAAACATACCCAAATAACTCACAGCACCTGAAAAATTTCAGCTATCTGTACATTAGGTAATTGCACCGTATTTAGGAACAAAATCAATCATTATCACCTTGAAATATTCCCTGCAGACAACATCTCACCCCCAGGCTTCCTGACTGATCTAAAACCATTAGCGGCAAGAGCTGCTGGGATTTCAGTGCTATGAGTGGTCTCAAACTTTCACAGTGGCACTAGGGAGCTGGGCAAACTCTTCACAAAAGTGGCAGGTATTTGTCTTATTTCTCTTCTTTCAAAAGATTTTGCTCTGACCATCCTTTCAGGTTTACCTTAGCAGATCCGATTTTATTTCTAAAGCCTTCCAGGTTTTTTTGGGGGTACTGAAACAGGTATCTGTGTTGCCCAGCAGAGCATTTTCTACTTGCATGCAGACATATTTATCAGAAACCTAAGCATTATATTCTTCTGAATGGATATMAGCAGCTGCAATGACCAACCATACTACCCGTCAGGGTTGGGAAATGGTAGGAAAGGGTCCRTTGGACCTCCTGTAAGAAAATCCTATTGCTGCATAGAGAGCCAGCATCACAACATGCATTAGATTAGCACAGGTGCCATGAAAGCCCCAAAGACCGCACTTGGGAAGGGWTTTATGCATCCAATATCCATAAACATCCTTAAAAATCTGGACTTGGGAGTCTATATGGGGAGTTATATAGGTCTTGCATTGGCTTCTCTGCACAATTTCACCCATAGCGGAAGACAGGAGAGCCCAGAAAACCCCCCAGGGCTGAACACTGATTTTCATAATAAATGTGAGCACAAGGCAGTGCTGATGGATATTCTGCAAACTTGAGAAAAGGGGGAAAAAATGAATCCACTATCCACCGAGAACAGCTGTCTCAACCCCAGCGAAGGRCAATGAAAAGAGGTTCCTGCAAGGGTCCTGAGCAGATCTTCATCCATAAGATCTCAAATCAGTGCAAAGGACAAAGCACTCCCTTCTTCCAGATCACAGCAAAGTTTTATTTCTTGCTTATCAGCCACTGCCTGGTGCCTTTCCCTGCAGCATGGGAATCATTCACGGATTTCTTCCCCTGGGGAGGCAGGGATACAATAGCTCCCTGTTACAGGAGGGGATGGAGGCACAGGGAGAGGAAGGACCAGGCTCATCTGCTCCAGTTTAGGCGTCCCAAATTTCATCATCCCGGTCTGAATTAGTGCCCCCATGCTCTCCGTACCAGCGAATAAAAGGCTGATTCCTCCACCTCTGCATAAAGGGAGACGGAAAGAGCAGCCCTGCTTGCTGAAGGTAGGAGGGAGAAAGCTGCCCATGCACAGCCCAACAGCAGCCCTGGGGCAGCAACAAGCAAAAACCTCAAATGTCATGGGCTTTAAATACAACATCACCCGTCTCCCTGGCTTCCTGTCCTCGCCGAGGGAACAGGGATACACACACAAGGAAGGCCCTTTGCTCCAGCTGGATGGCTGGCATGGGAAATCTTTGCCTGCATTGTTTAAAGCCAGCAGGGATGTGTTGCCCAGGTTCAAAGCCAGGAGGAAGCCCCAAGCGAGCCCCATCAGGCAGCGATGTTGGAGGAGACCTGGAAGTCGGGACCCTGACGTATCCAGCTCAGATATGGGGAGGCACGCTCAGATATGGGGAGCCCCAGCTCCTAATGAGGGCTTGCATTGTGACACAAAGGCTCAGGGACAGCCAGAATTGTCTTCCAGGTGAAGCAGCAAAGGTGCAAGCTCAGGAGCTGGTGGTGGCAAAGCGACATCAGCCTGGTGCTAGGACTGGGGCTGTGCTGGATCTTAGAGCAAGCATGGGGTCCTGACTCCGTGTAGCTTGGTGTCGTGTCCTGCAGGACAATGACCACTTCCCCAAAGCAATGTCTCTCATGTTTCGCTCGGTCGCTAAGAACAGATTAGCCCAGGCCATGATTTGATGTGAAACTTAAGGATGGGAATACCAATTTTGCTCAGGATGGTGACAAAGCCACGGCCAGCCCTGCAGCTGGGGTCAGAGATGCCATCCAAGCTGTTAGCTGGACATATCATCCCGGTGTACATGGTCTCACCCTCCAAGCAGGTACCTGACCCAAGTGCCAAACAGATAAGGACTCAGATAAATGTCAGGAAGATTGAGACCAGCACAGTCACAACAGCAAGCTGCAAAATTTTTCCAGTGATTTCAAAGGCCAGTCACAGCAGAGTTGAAGCGATCCCCAAAACATCAAAGCCACGGACCTATCTCTGTTTCTGGGGTAGAGAAACGAGAGACCCAGAGGGAAGACCTTCTCCATGAAAATTCATTGTGATAAAAATGACAAACACATGCTAAATTAAAATTAAACCAGCCCAATGCATGTATATGAAATTCATTAATTTCAGATGGAGCCAATTAATTATGTTCTTTGTTTTATCATATGCAAAATACCGACTGCTCTGCTCTTGGGACGCATAGCCCTGCTTTAGGATATTGTGAAATAGAGGCCTTTTCTGAGGACTTTTACCAAAAACAATGGCAACTCACTCATTTCTATGGGCACAGGCCAGTCTGCTGGTACACTCCCACCCACCCCTGAAGTGACTGAAGGCTCACCCCACTTCTGAGAAGGACTAAAATAACAAGGACAAGAACCTCACATTCAACAGATCAAATCCAGGGGATAGTTTTAAGCGTTATAGGTCTGATCTTGCTCTGACTGAAGACAATGGGATTTTGCCATTGACCTCAATAAGGTCCTGTCACTGAAGCGGATTTATCCTTCAGACATAGTCATTGCAATGGTGGGTTAATCTTCCAGACTAGCTGTATCTTAGAAAGCACTCTGGGATGCCACAGGATGAAAGGCACCATATCAATGTGAAATATTAGTCATTGTTAATACTGGTGTTAATGGAGCTGGCTCTTGTTGAAGTCAGTGGGAGAAATGCCAGCAGCTTCACTAAATGCACCCCAAGACTATTATGATTATTGCTTATATCCTACTGACAAATGGGTTTGCTTAAGCTGTGGGAACCAACAGTAAAACAAACTGATATAGCCCCACAAAAAAAATAGCACCATGAAAATAATAGCCTTTTCGCTGCAATCATTCCTGGTGTGGACTTAAAAGCCGGGTAAGMTTCATCTTCAGATCAATCCATTAAAGTACCCCAATAATCTGAATGCCCAAGAAAAATTCATTAAACCTAAAGAAAAGACAAAATGGGAGGTGATAAAAATGTGGCCAGGAACTTCCTACAGTCTAGCCTGAAACAGGATGAAGGCATCTTCCCAGTGGCCAAAGACCTTCYGCTGGCATTGACACAACATCTGTGCAGACACACTCAGCTGCTTGGGAGGCACGTGCTRCGATGAGCCTATTTCTGACACCTCTCCTGATGGAGAACCGATGCAGCTAAGGTACACAAAGGGAGCAGGACCACAGCCTACACAAAYAGATCTTACACTTTAACAGACTAGACCAATTTGCGCCAGCCAAGGAACCTYGTCCGCATGCAACCACCAAACTTCCTCCCTGCCTTGAGCTGATTAAAGGATGATGCTGGTGCCATTCACCAGGCAGTTAGCACAGCTCCCTCGGTCCCGCCTCCCAGCAGCCAAAAAGAGAAGGCACCTCCATGAAGCTACCACCGCCTTAGTACTGGTCACAAAAAACTTATTCATATTTGGCTTCTGAAGCACAATGCGGCCTTCACAGTCACAGCCTCTAAAGCCGGTTGGGTGGCAGAATAATGCCCCAATGCTCTGCCATCGTAGACCTTTAAAGCTGAGGCTGGCATGTTCAAGGGCTATCGGCTGCGATGTTGCCTGTTTCTCACCACAGTCATAAATAAGCATCATCTTAAAAAAGAAAAAAAAAAAAAAAGGATCTACCCACTCATAGCCAGATTTTAGTAACGTTATATTGCTGCACACAGTATCTCAGTCCTTTAGGGGTTTCATTTAAGCAGGTTCCATTAATGGAGTTGCTCATAAGGCAAGATATTACTTGACTTTGGTAAGTAGCTGTGCTGAGCTTTTAAGCAGCTGTCGGTGTTTTTAATGAATATGAAAATGGTTCCAATGTGCTCAAGGCCTGCCCCATGTCACAAATTTCACAGCTGGATCGGAGTTTCCCTAAACAGTGGCTCTAGGGGTCAATTCAGGCCAACTAGGTTCACAACGTTAGTGTGAAAAAGAAAAGGATGTGCTCTTGCAGGCAGATTTCTGGAGAACCTCAGCACTCAGACACCATTCTAGACACCTTAGGGGGGATTCCTCCAGTCAGATGTCTACAATGCAGGTAGACACATCTGAACTCGTCATCCTGCCACCTTTTGTAGTCGTGGGGAGAAACTACACCATCTTCAAGGGTACAAGTCATCTCATCCAAACACAGGCATCTCCATCAGGTCCAGTGAATGGCACCTGARAAGACCCTGTTTTCTTCAAAGGGCTTTGCTGAGGCACAAGGGGAGCAGCTCGGGTATAGGTCTTCCTATAGGTCTCCCAAGCTACATGATTAAAGTCCTACCACTGGTGGCTACAAGGCCAAAATTAAAACATAGCACAAGCATAGACTCCTCCAGTGAAGCTGGCTGACCTTGCTCCCTTCTTGCCATGGAAATAGCAAATGTAATATTTTCTTGTGATATTCTGAGAGCTTTCACTCTGGGTCAAACCCCTTTGTTTGCAGTGATCACACTGAGAGTTTGATGRCAAGCTTTGCTTGCTACATAGGACTTAAAACATGCTGAGACGCCTGCCCGCTAAAGGGTAAATACATTTTCCTTTTTTCCAAGAGAGATGCCTCTCACAGAACAGGTGAAAAATTAGCCTGGTTGGGTTTTTTTTTCTACTTAATCCAAACTTGTTTACTCATCCCAAGAAACCAAAGAGCTTGAAATAACAAATGGAAGGGACTGAGACACCACAAGGGTTGGGTGCCCCATGAAACCCAATCCGTCTTTGATGTGTTTACGTGGGTGGACATGAGGGCAAAACATAGCCTGAGATTTCTAAGTCAAACATAAAGCAAACGACCACTAGAAAAAAAAAAAAAAGTGATATCAAAGCAGAGAAATTGAAAGTATTTTCCTTCTTCTGACATAATAATTATTCTAATGCCACATGTGGAATGAGAGTAACAGGAGTAGCCTTAAGACTCCTTTATTAGCAGTATTATGCAGTAGAAGACTTTTCAGATCCCTTTAGCTCTTTCCCTGGGGCACATATCCCTGGTTCCTGCAAGCTGGCTTTGCATGGAGATATTAGATTAAATCTGCCAGCCATTTCATTTCATTTTTCCTTCCCTTCCATGACAGACGCTTTAAAATTCACATCACAGGTTGCGCAGACTCTGCAACCCGCTAACTAAATCAAGTCCTTTTTGGTTTAGGAATCTCTTGCGTCAACCRGGGCAAACACAAGACCTAAGTAAATCATCTTTGGGGACGGGTGGTGGGACAGGACAAAGGCAGCCACAAACCCAAGAAAGATCTAAATAGTTGCTGGCACATTTTGCTTTTTTTCCAGAGTGTGTATTTGCTGGAGGAACGAAGCTACGCATAGAAGGGGTATCAGCTTGCAGGACAGCATGTTGTCTTTTCCAACGCAGTGAGCCCAATCAGCAGCGGATAATGTCTCTCTGTGTTGACCCACTCCTCCTTTCTTGGCTCAGGCATGGGAAAGCTTTAACGTTACCCATGGACAGCCCTGTCTTATACCTCCCCAAGTCAGATCGGCTACGTCTGAGGGGATGCCGACTCATCGCCCCAACCCCCAAGGTCCCCAAAGGGATAAAGGAGGTCTCAGCACCACCCGATACTGGAAATTCTTAAGCCAAGGAAGAGTTTGGACCATCGAGCACCRAAACTGAGGCCCCGTTATTGAGCATTGCAGTCACACTTACATTGTGCAGCTTGTAGTAGAGCCCGCAGGCGTTACAGACGGGATCGCCGTTGGCATTTCTCCTCCACAGGGTGGTAGTGGTGGTCTGACAGTTGGCRCAGGACGTGCCCGCCCTCCTGGCTGCAGACTGCGGGAAGGAGGGGGAGAGACAGGGGAAGAGAAGGAGAGGGAGAGAAAAGCAGCCGTGTTAAAATTAAAAAAAAAAAAAAAAAGAAGATGCAATCAGCAAAATTGCTGAGAAAGAAAACATCAACCCTGCAAGACTGACGCACATCGGCAGAGGCCTCCAGAAACTGGCTTGTGAGAACAAATAATAATTCTGAAAAAAATCCCCGAGGTACTTTAATCCCAAATTATATATGAACTGAATCAGGTGCCAAAGGGCATCCTAAAAGTGAGTGCTAAACCTCTGATAGAACTCATCAAAATTAGCAGCACTGGCACAGCCCATTCCAGAGGGGAAAATATTATTTAAATGCCAACATGTCTTTCCATCTTAATTCTCTCAGACCCCCCAGGGGTCTAATTCTGCAGTCAGGGCCTGAACCAACAATTGCCGGAGTCAACGGCATGAGTCACGCCGGCTCCCGCGAGCGCCAGGTGAGACCCACACTGAGCTTGGTGGGCAGCTGCTCTCTGGGTCCGACCGCAAGCACAGCCCGGTCCCGTAAATTCAGCTCAGCTTCAAAGGGTACAGGCTCCAGATCGGAAATAACACTGTGGCAAAGAGCGAGAATCCCTACTTTTTAATTACACCCTTTTGCAGCCTAAACCTTCATGTTTATTTAAGGATTGGTAATGAGCCTGAAAGCAGAATTTACCATTTCATAAAGGGGGAGGGACAAGAAAAAAAGTCTACGTGTCAAGGTGCATAAAGAAGCTTTTTTGTTGGCTGTGATAATGATTTAGCCAAGCCAAATTTAGCAAAGTCACTCCTCTTTCACGTGCATGAATTCGTGCTTATCATTTAAAAACTGTAACTTTAGCAAACAAATTGTCCTTCTGCCGCTGAAGGAGGAAAAGGAGTTTGCAGACTCCTATGTGAATGCGTATGCATGTTTGCCTGTGTGCAAGTGCCTACAGCTCCTAAAAAAAGGCCTTTAGATCCCTATCCTATCTCTTCTTCATCAATATGACACAGTCCCAGAGCTCTGATTTCAACCCGATGCRTTGCTTTCAATAGGACTGCTCATGTGCTTAAAGTTAAAACATGTGCTTAAGCGATTTGCCAGATCATAGCAATGCTTGGCACCTTGCAGAACTGAGCCCTTAATGCTCTCTTTTGTGCTCTTACTGTTTCAAATTTACCCCTCACCCCACACAGCCGCACACTGTAGCACATCCAACATTTAAAAAAAAWATATATATACCGCATCTTTGGATAACGTACAACAAACCCAAAATGCAAACATGGACACTGGCACAGCGCTAGCATTAATACCAACTCTTGTTAGGTCATGTTGCAATTTTAATCATAATTGAATGCGGCGTAGGTGGAGAGAGGACGGGTTGGTTTTGTTTTAGATAGAGTAGGATTTTTTTTTTTAATTAGACAAAAAGGACTGTCTAAAACATAAATAATACGATGCCCATGAGCATTAGGAAGCATCACAGAGAGCCTGATCTGACAGCAAGGAGCTCTCACCAGCTGCCCGTGGGGACGGTTTCATTTTGCCTGACCATAAACCACGCTGAAACGAGCCCATCTCAAGCCCGATGAGGCCTCTAGCTGACTTCTCCRTGCTGATGACAAGCAGGAGCTGGGAACGGCACACGGGTCTTTGGCTGCAAAAATCCCAGTGCCGGCAGGAGAAGCTGAAGCATCCCACCACGAGCGGCAGAGCCCCCAGTAGATGTGCACATACGTGCCTCGCTCCTGTCCTCCTCCGCACCATGCCACGGCCCCAAATTTGGTTCCCATCAAAATCAAYGGGTTAATACGCGTGCTTCAAATGCAGCATGGACACAACAGCTTGCAGAGCCGGGCTCTCGCCGAGACCCGGGGACTGAGTCTGCAGCTCCCTGCCCCCCCCGGCTCCCGCCGGCCGGCACGGGTGGCTCAGGGGCTGGATTGAGTCTCTCGGTGGCAGCTTTTCCCTTATCAGACCCAAAAATCAAGCCTAAGGAAATTTCTAAAAACCAGTGATATTTGACTCAGCCCACACAGGGGAAACATCCCCTTTGAAGATATTTGGGGTTTCTACACGGCGCTCACAGTAATTTCTCTTACAGTGAGTGCGTTTAAAAGACACGCCTGGTCACCACCTTGCTACCGTCAAACAAACTCTGACATTAAATAAACGAATAAATCACAACATCCACTATCTTCTCTAAAACCTTTTCCATCTGCCGTGTTTCCCCTACAAAAAATCAGCGTCATTAGCTGAATATTTTAAAAGCTGTGCTCTTTCGGTCCCAGACTGTACCTTTCATKCTGTACCAACTTATACTGGAGACACTGGCAGTGGGCAGGAAACAATGAATAATAACACTATTGTAAAARCTCCCAGCAATGGCATCCACTGACACTAGTCACCGACCCGAGCCTGACCGTGTAAGTAATGGGATGACTAATAGGGTGCCCCATATCATCTGTAGGACCAGACCCCACGGCCCAGTTGCATGTGAGCGAGGGCACAACTTAAGAAGTGCTGGCGGTGATGAGAAGGTGGAATTGAAGAGAGTGGAGGAAGAACCAAGCACTTATAAAGATGCTTAATTAAGGGGCATTTTTGGTGTCTGGATTTACATGGGGTACCCACAAAGCTGCAAGCATCAGCTTCCTAAAATAAGACTGCACATGCATGGGTCTTCTGAGAAATTGGCTATAATCCTTCCAAAATCAGCACAGCTGGACACAGAGTTCTGCATCCTCATGGGCAGGGAAAGGAAGAAAATCTAAAGGAAGGCTTTATCTCAGCAAGAGCAGTGACAGGGCTGCCGCTGGCTTCGACAGGGTCAGGAACGGGTCTCGAAGAGGGCTGTAGACCTTTTAAGTAGAGCGGTGGTGAGGTACCACCTGCCCGTTCCTGATCCTCCTGCCAACATCTCCAGATCTTCCACCTTCCCCCCAAAATGAAGCAGAACTGTCTGAGCCCYCTCGGCTGGCAAGGCTCCATCCATCTCCCCTAAAGAAAGCCCTTACAAAGACGCCCATTGAATTTCATAAGGCTTGGGCTGGGTTCTCAGCATCTGACGATTTATTTGCCTTCTCTCTCCAACCCATCGGAGTCCTTTCATTAGTTTCAGCGTGCCTGGGATCAGAGCCTACAAAACCAGCCCAAGGTCACACAGGAAACTTGTGGCAGAGGGAGAGGAGCACATGCTGGATCCCCACCCTGAGCCTCCATACACACGCCGCCTTCCCCAGCCCACTCGYCTTCTCGAGTCAGGAAAGATGAAGTCAAGCCATGGGCACACACACATCTACATCCATGGACATGAAATGCAAACAAGGGCTCAGCTTCGGTGCCTTCTGAATTTTTTTTGGAGGTTAGCAAGGGAAATAAATATAGAGGCAAACAGCATTAGAAATGTTTCTCCTTTTTTTTTTTTTCCCAGGCAATGCTGGAGAAAAAAAATATATAGAAAAAATCAAAAGTTCCCATTTAGCAAAGACTGTATTCAAAGAATGGGAACTTTTTTGTAACTTTAAAATGCCCAAGATTGGAATGATTATGCAAGACAAGGTCTCTCTTTAGTTTTTTTCTTTCTTTCTCTTATTTTTTCTTCCCCCAAGAATGACCTTTTACAATGTATTTATTTATGTAGTTCATTTTACATGTGCTGGGCTGAGGGTGACTCGGGACATTCTTTCGTGGTTCCATCAGACACTTTTTGAAAGCTCTCCCCCCCTTTCCAGCCGCTTTCCTATTCTGCCTCCCCCTCCGCTTGTTTGGATACGCTCAAGCTCCTGTGTGTTTGGGCTGGGGAAACGGAGCTGTTGTTTAGGAGTTATCTCCAGGGCTCAGATATCCGGCAGCTTTTTCCTAGGAAGTTAACTTTACACATAAAAAAAAAAAAAAGAAAAGAAAAAAGAAAAGGAGGTGTGTGTGTGTTTAAGACAGAAAGGCCGGGGGGAGGCGGAGAAGAGAACAAGAGTGCTGCCCAAAAAAATTTAAAATCCCAGCCCGCACTTCCCTCCCTAGAAAGCTTTTCCTTTTTTCTAACAAGGCTATGAAAGACGAGGGAGACCAACATTTTCCTAGACGGGAAAAGCCCAGGGGAAGGCACAGAGAGGTTTCACCCACGGGAWGTTTGGGGGTAGAGGAGCAAACCTCCATCCTCCCCAAAACCCACCCGGCCAGACAGAGCCGACGCCGCTGCCCCTCACAGCGTAGCCCCTCCTGGGGCCGAATCCTGCAAACACTTCCCAGCGCCTGTGGAAATAACACGGGTCCAATTTTGCGGGCGTCTCACAGGTGAGGAAGCTGAATCCGTGCYTAAGAGTTGCCGGACCGAGGCCGTGAGCACCTTCGCAGGGAACACGAGGCCAATGAACCACCCCCTGCCTGCCTGCAGGATCCGGCCGTGCTGGGCACAAGCCTCACGCAACCGGACGGATCCATCCACCAGCTCAGAAACTCCGTGGAGAGGCGAGAGCCGCTTTTCCTCCGCATTTTGAGCAGCCCCCAGGAGCCCGTCCACGTCTTTAATCCTAACGAAACCAAACGTGCCTCGATTCGAAACATTCAATAACTTCCCGAGYAGGGAACATATTTTTTTCCCCCGCTTGATATATTTTTTCCCCTTGTGGTTTGCCTGATTATTTGCCAAATATACTTCAACGCATTTATTAGCCGTGCCCACAGCTTCCAGACCTTTTTGTGGCTTCCAGGGAAATTCATAAATAGATCGCTGGGGATGCTGTAACGTATTGCCTGTACGTAGTACAGTCGTGAGGCTTGCAAATATTATTTCAAATATTTACCCGCGCTTTTCGTCTTCCTCCAATTTCTGTGGCCCCGGGCACACGCTCGGCTTTGCACACTCGCCGGGCTTTGCCATCCCCTACCTTGTGTCCTTGCTCACACCGACTCAGAGGGGAATGACACAATTTGAGACCCACCTGGCTCAGGTACAAATGACCACACCAGCTTCAAGTGGCACCAGGACCATCAGCCAAGCACTTTGCAGGACCAAGGTCCAACCAGGGGCCCAGTGGCACCAGCTACAGTGACCAGTACCCAGCTTGGGTCCCCCCTCCACAACACCACCAGCCAAGGGGGATGGAGACACGCTTGGGAAGGGGAGGACAGCAGTGTGGAGATCCCAGGAGAAATCCTGTTCTCCTGATAATGTCTTTGGTCACTAGGAGATGATTATTCTGCCCTTAGCCCCTGCAAAGAGCCACCGTCCTTGGGTCATTATCCAGAAGTGCTGTGCAGAGGCATCTGCCCCATTGCGACCTGGGAGAAAACTCAGTTCTGGTTTGCAAGAAGCCCTGGCTCTTGATTTTTTAACCTGTTTTGCAGTTTGCAAGAGGACCAGACAACTGCGGCCCACAGCAGCTGGGAGCATCTTTCCAAGCATCCCCCTCTCCCAGCCCTCTGACGCACTGGGACCAGATTTTGGAGCTGGCTGAGCTTCCCTGTCCACCCCGAGCTGCAGACAAGAAGCAAAAGTTGCAGAAGAAGGAAAAGAAAGAATAAAAAAAAGAAGGAGACTCACCAGCCTTCTCTTGGGTTTGATCAGGGGCCGGTTCTGCCCATTCATTTTGTGATAGAGTCCACAGGCGTTACACAAATAGTGCCCGGTGCCGTCTCTTCTCCACAGAGGGGTTGAGGTAGCCCCACAATTTACACACTCCCTGCCTTCTGGAAACAAGAGAGCACATAGTTCACTTAGGGAAAGTGGAGGTAAAAGGGGCTGGGGAAACCGCCCCCGCCAAAAAAAACACAACCCCCCGAGAGACCCAGCCATGCCAGATCCTGCCAGTCCTCTCCAAGCTCAGGATGTCCAAGCAAGGGTCCAAGGCCATGGCTAAGTGACATCCCTGGCACAGGCTGGGGAGAGTCTGACAGGGCCTGATCCTGTCCCCCTCCCCAGCATCACCCCGGCAGGCAGCATCAGGCCTGTGTCCCAGCAGCAGGGAAGAGGGATGATGACAATGACAACCCAAACCCCATGGTGGCACGAGGGGCTCCCTGGAGAAGCTCTCACCCCTCCCGCAGGTCGTTCCTTTGGGGGTGGCTGACAATTCCCCCTCTCCTCTGGATTAAGGGCTTCTACAGTCCTCCAGACCCCATGTTGTCATATGGATCAGGCAAACCTTGGCAGGCTTTGCAAGGAACCTCCAACCCTCCCACCCCGAGATGGATGGATACCAAAGTTAAGTCCATGTCCCCCTTTCTGATGTGTATGAGGACCCCAGGGTCACTCCTTGAGCACTGCCCCGGGCCCCAGGGGGGTGTATGGGCCTGGGGGGGCTCTTCCTTTAGCCTCAGATCAAACCACATCAAGGACCCCCAAAATAATCACAGATCAACAACCAAAACACCTCCCCAGCCCCAGCCAATACACAACCACTCTGCCAATATCCGCTATCGATTAATTTGCAATTAAGCTTCCACCACTCAACTTGCGGAAACCCTCTGGCTTCCCCACCGCATCTGCAGCCTGATGGTCCATCCCTGATATTTGGGATCCTAAACAGCCCCGAGCCTGCCTGAGCAGGTCTTTTCCTCCTTCTTCTCCTCCTTTTTGGCACCTCTCTATCCTCTTCCCGGCTATTGAGGGGTGTCTCCCCCAGCCTACCGGCTCCCAGCTTGGAGGAGGGAACTGCGGGGGGCGCGGGCATGCCTCTCAGCTACTTTGAGAGTGTTGAGTGTTTTTTTGTTGGGTGTCTGATTTGTCAGTTTTTTTCTTTTTTCTTGCACCTAATGACACTCCCAGTCCAACTGAGAGCCGGCCAGAGCAGAGCTAACTCAGCAGAGAGCCGGCTCCCCGCTGCCCCAGCCCGCTCTGCGTTCGAGCAAGAGGCATCCGCGCCCTAACCACAAACGGCAACCGTTTTTCCAGAGCCTTTGCACTAAACCCCTCTCCTCTCACGCCCCCCAACAAAAAAAATAAAAGACATTTGCAGCCGTTTCTCCCTCTTTCATCCTGCAAAAACACCCCCTCCCTCCTTTTCCTCCAGCATTAACCCCCTTTGTCTGCGAGCTTCCCAGCTTGCTAAAATCAACTTTAAAAAAAAAAAAAAAAAAAGAAAAAAAAAAATAGGTGTTGCTCCTGGGGTTGGTTTATCACGAACCGCAGATGTCTCTCTAGAAGGTAAAGTAACAGAAAGTGGCAAAAGGAAAACAAGAGGCTGGGTAGGAGGGGGTGGGGGTGGGCAAGACGGTTTGAAAATACCGCGCAGCCGGTGCCCCGGCGGGAGCTGCGGCTCGGCGGGCGCCGGGGCKGCCGGGGGAGCACAGCACCGCCCGGCTGGCACCGGGGGCCAGAAGAAACCGGTCCCTACCCCGACACAGCGCCCGCTCCGTACCGGGGCCAGGCGGGGAGCCGCTCCCCTTAATACCCAGGTCGTTTTGTTCCCCTCTGGTTAAACGGGGCAGCCGCTCCGGGGCTGTTTGAGTCTCTGTCCCTCTCTTTTGTTTCACTCCATCTCTCTCTCTCTCCTGCTTTCATGTACAAAACATACAGGTCTGGGTTTTTTGTCACTCTAACCGCATCCGGACTCTATTAAAGTTCCTGGCGCTGGATAAACAATGCAACTGTCGCGTGCAGCAGTCTGAAAATAATTGGATTAGCTCAAACATATCAGCTAAATAGAGACAGTCCCTGCTCAGACAGACAGAGTAAATGTCACCCTGGAAAAACCCTGAAAACTGATCTCATTCATGCCAGGCAACCCTGCAGCAGCCTCCTCGGAAAAAAAAAAAAAATAAATAAAGAGGGAAAAAAAAAAGAAAAAAAAAAAAGAGTTTTGACTAATCGCCCTTTCCTCTGCGCACACGCACACACAAACACACACCCCTCGGCTCACACACTACCCCTCGGTGCACACAAACGTCCAAGCCCGGAGCGTTCAGCCCTCGGGAGCCGGAGCCGCGCAACTCCCCACCACCACCACCACCACCTCCGCGGGGTGCGCACAGCGCTGGGACCCCCAGCTCCTCCCCGAGCGGTGCGGCCAGGGGGATGCTTTTGGGGTCTTGCATTGGGGGTGGTCAAAGACCCTGGCACGGAGCTAGATGAGGCTGGGGGTGGTCAAAGACCCTGACACGGAGCTGGATGGGGCTGGGGCTGCGTGGGCGAGCTCCCCCCGCCGCCCTAAGGGAAAACCCTCCCCGCATCTCCGGGCGCCGCATGGGAAGAGGCCCTGGGAAGAGCGAGGCGGAGGGCAGACGGGGGAAGTTGGCCGGGATTTAGTACCATTATTAAAGTACAGAGAGATACACTAATGCTGCGGTTCCCTCGGTTTCGCTTCCTCCTTAGGCGCCGCAGCTGAGCACACCGTAGGCGCTTGGGGTGGCGGAGGGGCCCGGATCGCCCCCAGGGCAGGAGCCCTGCGGCAGCGCGGAGGGAGGTTTGGGCTCCTGGGCCGGCGTACCTGGGGCTGTACCCCCAGCCCGGGCTGGACAAGGGGGAGTTTAGTTATAAACCCACCAGGGCAACCTGTGGGGAAGGTAAAGTCCTCCCCCCGGAGGCTTCAGCCCCCGCTGCTTTCATCACACGGATGCTTGTGTGCATCCCTCTGCGTGCGGAGGGGGCGCAGCCCTATTCCTTTGCCCCCCGCTTTCCCCCATAGCTTCCTCTCCCGAGCAACGGGGATGAAGAAGCCAAAAGCCCTACCTGTGCTTGACCGTGCTTTCGGTCGCGATTTACACCCGAACCCGGTAGGCGATCCTCCTAAGAGGCTACTGGGGGGAAAAAGTCCAGAGCCATATTCTGGGACATACGGTGGGTAGGTAGTGATGGGGTGATGAGCGGAGGAGGTGGCTCCTCCTAAAGAGGCCATGCTGCTCCGAGAGTGAGAGGACTCCAGCTTCATGGTATCGGCCAGGGACACCTGGTATTTGATGCATTCCTTCTCGTCCTGCCGGGTGGAGCCGGTGGAGCCGGGGGTGGAGATGGACGGATCCGGGGACACATCTTTAGGAGGGGTCGGTGGGAAGGTGAAAAGGTGCGGGCTGGAGTGGCCGGCGGATAAAGTGGAAGAGGAGGCGGGTGGGTAGACAGAAAGGGGTCCCGGTGAGCTGTGATGGATGGAGGTCTTGGAGAAAGGACTGAGGTTCCAGGGGGAAGCGCTGTGGTGGCTGCTCAGCGCCTTGCTCCCGTCCAGCCAGGGCAGCGAGCCGTGCAGCAGCGGGGGCCGGCACACCTGGCTCCCTGCTCGGAGAAAGCACAGCGAAACGCCGGTTACACTCCCTTTGCCACCCTGGCAGACCCCCACCCCATGGGGGTGCCGGGCTGTACCCCCCCCCCCTTCTCCTTCCCAAAGGGCTCAGCACGCGGGGGGGGGGGGGGGGGGGAAGCAAGCAAAATTACATCTGATGCAAATTCCCACTCCCCTTTAGAAATGAAAATTTAAAAGCTGCAATAGCCTGAGGTGGCAGCCCCGATCCTGCTCAGGACAGGGTCTCCGGGCCGGGACACCCCCGAGCAGGGATGCCAGCCCTGGGACACGAAATTTGGCGAGCCCTGCTTCATTCTCTCCCTTTACCAGACAATCCCACGCGGACTTTGAAGCGTAGATCCTGCGTGAAATTGCCAAGCCCCGACTGCAGAAATCATTTTTTTCTTACTGGAAAATAATTTCCCGAATGCAGCCGTGGGCTATAAACCCTGGGAATATTCTCGCCAAACGAAGAAGACCAGAAGATGCCCACAGATGTGATAATAACCTTTCCAACAGAGATGCTAAACTTTGCAAACCACCTAGTTTGTCTTTTTTTCTTCCACGAGGCTGCACATAAATGTTAGAGAGCTTTTTCGTGGCGATATGGCACACGCAGAGAGTACCAACTGCCTCAGAAGAAACTCTCCATCCCCTTCTGATGACAAGAGACCCTTCACTTGTATTTTAAAATACAGACCTGGACTTTGCAAAATACCCCCCTTAGATTTACACAGCCCAATCTTGTTTTCTTTGGTTATAAATGTTCTTAAGGGATGGTACCTAGTGTTTTAAATTAATCGCTGCCCTTGCTAAAAATATATATATATATATATCCAAAGAATCAAATCTACCCAAATCCACAGCAACTTGAACATATCGCTATAAGCTGAAAAACACAGTTATTCAATAGGAGGAGAGCAAGTTTGTGCCTGCTAATAAAGCCCTGAAAACGCATTGACATCTAGAGAGCCTTAACTTCTGTAGGTATCGTGATATGTGTATAGAGACTGCTAAATATACAGAAGGAGAGATGCAAACACAGATCTATAGAGCCACAGATAGTTAAAGAGCTGGTGCAGTGTGGACACGTATGTTTGCAGGGGAGCTTGTGTGTGTCTAGAAAATCTCCAAGCTAGTTTTCATCGTACCAGACATTTGTGAACAATACTGAAAGTAACTGCTCGAAAGGAAGGGAAGGTGGGTTATACGAATAGAAAGGGTCAAGATTCATTATCTTCTCCAGGAAGTAGCATAGTAAATAATATTCAGGCTAGATCAGAGAGACCGCATTTCCACTTTCTGCTGATATGTTGGAAAAAAGAAAAGAAAAGAAAGGACAAAGGCTGCTGATCCTCAGAAATAATTGTTTTAAAGGGACTAATAGCAGAACAATGCAGTTACTGAGCGGAGCCTAATGCAGGCTCGCACTCAACAAGTAGCTGAGGGCTGGGAGCAGCCCCCTGAACCCGGCTCGGCTCCATCTCCACTCACTCGTCCCACTTTCTTCTCCTTGATTTTGCGGTGATTTCCACTGCAAACCTCGGGCTTTTTAGATTTGGCCACTACAGAGGTCACTCTCCGGCTTCACAAATCAGCATTTGCTTCTTTTCCTCCTTTCTTTATTTTTCTCTTTTCCCTATTTTTTAACCATACAGGTAAACTCCAGCTATAAATACTGGATCACTCCGGTTCTTTGTAAAAAGACGGCACCAAAACACTCATCTCTCCGCAGACCTGGGCCGCATCAGCCCCAGGTACTTCACCTCCTCTCTAAAAGCTGTGACCCAGGAACAAAATTCACATTGTGGATCACTACCTTCCTGCAGGACCCATAGGAAAACACACCGGGTCTGCTACCTAATTACACTAGGGGATTTATTTTTTTCTTTCTTTCTTATTTTTAACACACGCCGTGGTGCGGCCCTGGATGCATCTGCAAAACTTTCGACCCCAGCCTAACAAGCTCACCAAGTGCGAATGAAATAGCCCAAGCGTGAGGACAGCAGGGTCATTTTCACACCCCTGCTCTCCAGCTTGCTTTTCTTCTCCAGAGCAGCTTAATCGTGCAAAAACTAAACACCGTATGAAAACCCTAACTGTTAACCTAATTAAAGAGAAGGAGGGAAACTAAAGCGAAAGAGAGAGGGAAAGAGGAAGAAAACAAAAGAAAGATGAAAGGGAAAGAAAGAGAAAGACGGAGAGCAAGAGAGAGGGGGAAAAGGAGAGAGAAGAAAGAGGGCAGTGAGATAAGAGAGGAGAGAGAGGACGAGAAAGAAAGAACGAGATAAAGAGCAAGAGAAAGAGAGAAGTGTAAAGAAAGAAAGAAAGAGAGGGAGAAAGAAAGAGAAAGAAAGATAAAAAAAGAAATAGAGAAAGAAAGAGAAAGAAAGAAAGGAAGGAAGCCTGGATTTTGATTTATTCCCAATAAGCCAACCCCAAAATCCACCCGTGACGTAGTTTCCCCGCCGGCAGGAGAGGTGCCGGGCTCTGCCCGACGGCAGCCGGGCCGGCGGGGCTCGGGGCAGTGCAGAGCCGCCGGGGCCGGGGCCGGGGCCGGGGCCGGGGCCGGGGCCAGGGCCGGGGCCGCCCCGTGGGAGCCGGGGTCTCGGTGGACGCACTCACCGTGGTGGGCCGTGGGGTATCTCTGCACGGTGGCTCTCACGGAGTTGCCGTAGTACGGAGGGACGGGGTTGCCTTGTCCGTCGATATTAAAAAGTACATCCACTTCCTCGGCGAGAGGATACTGTGTGGGGTCCATGTAGGTATGGCCAAGCGTGGGGTGGTGCGAGTCCGGGTGCTGCCCATTGAGCACAGCCGGGTGGTGGTGGCTCACCCACCGCGGCTGGTCCGTGGAGACCTCCATCTTCCGCGCTCGCTGCTCTGCCGCTGCTCTTCCTCCACCTCCTCCTCCTCAGCAAGGCGCGGAGGGCTTGAGATAGGAGGGGGAGACGGTGCTGGAGTTATGCAGAGGGAGGGGGGAAAGTGCTCGGCGAGTTTGGGGATGTTTCTGGTTAGGTTTGGTTTAAAGAGGAGGGAGGGGGGTATGGTGATAAACGATCGATTCCAAAAAA